>JAJOOO010007070.1:0-94529 GCA_029582685.1 Solanum piurae | reverse complement strand
ATAATAATAATCACATATCATATATCATATATTATATATCATATACTACTAAATCATATAACTAAAAAAGTTAAAAGTTGAAATACCATTTTGCCCCTCCACTAAATCAAAATAAAATTAATTACTTTATTAAATACTACTATTTTAATTACATAATGGTGGAATATGAAGTCCAACAACTACACTTTAATTTTTTTGTTATGACATCATAATTATAATTGATTAGGTTAAATTCAATTAGAGTAGAATACAAAATAATGTATAAAACTCTTCCTATTCTGTGGCTCTTTGAATTTTGAAACCAAGATAAAATTTATGTATCATGATTCAATGTTCTCCATTAATAAATTTTGGTAGGTGAAAAGACACCCAAATATCACTATAAATACCAGTAAATTGCCTCATAGATCATCATATTCTTTTCTTTTCTTTCATCTACTGTTTTCTTTTCTTCTGCCTAGATAATGATATAGATACATGTTGTCAAGAAGCTAACTGATGAGAAGAATAGATAGCTTCATTCTGAAATTAAAAAGAGAAGCTTTCGTACAATATAATTCAAGTATTAAACTTGGAGGTGTAAGATATGACCTACATATTCCTTTAGATCTTTTTTATGTTAGCTTAGGGTTTTAAGTTTTTCTTTTCCATTTTGGAGTCAAGGTATGGTTGTCCAAAATAAATTTTGTATGCAACCCATATTTTTATGTAAGTCTGTATCATTTTGCATTGTTATGAATTTTTTTTGTTTATTTTTGTGTTATTATTCTTTTAAGTGCTACTTAATTGACATATTTTTTATTAATACATGATGAGTTTGATAATACTTGAATAGTTTATGCAATATGCTTTTGTATAAACACAAGTAATTTAAATAAACATTGTGTTACTTTATCGTCTATCTAACATAGTGTTGCAAACACATACATATATTGTTCATTTTCACTTCTTTTTGTTTCATTTTTTTTTTTCTACAATTTTATACAATATGAGATTTAACAATTTAATTTTCAAATAAAAATGAGAAGTTACATTTACATGTATGTGATACTAAGCCTAATAGTTTTCTTAAACATAAACATTCTATATTCGTGGTAGCGTTCCGTAGTGTTAAAATTAAAACGGTTGGTATGATGACAATTTTGCTTTTGGACATTCTGGTTATTACTAAAAATTATTCCTCAAATTAAAATCATGTAAATTAAAAATAATATGAGAATGGAGATGTTATGTTTCATTTTATTTAGATTTTAGTAATATAAGTCAACAAGATCATTCTATTAAAAGTGGAAAGAGTCTAAGTCAAAAATTGAATTACTAAAGTGTCTTTTAAAAGTATATTTATCATTTTATTTTTTTATAAAATCAATTGTCTATTAAATTTTATTGGAAAGACTTTTAATCTACCTTTAGACATGTACAAATTCGATATGAACTTTTTATTTACAAGTTTAATATGTGTCATGCATTTCTTTTCTTCACTTTTAGCTTCCAACCGTTTAAACATATCACATTCTTTATCAAATTATATATACCTTATTCAATATCTAGATGCACATTAAATATATATATATATATATATATATATATATCTTAGGTAAAGTTACAAATTATAATTCTTCTTTTATAGGTTTTAATTAAATATACAAAAAAATAATTAAAAATACTCATGACACTAAAAACATAATTACACCAAAGATATTTTTAGTTGGTTGCGAGGTAATATAAACATATGTTTCTATTTCTCTATTCCTCTTTACTTGAGTATTGGTATTTAAAAATGTTATTTTTTCCAAATTAATTGGTAAAGAAGAGATTGTACATTATATCAGAAGAAACAAGTTCAGTAACTTTGCTAATAAAAGGCAAAATTAGAAATCAAAGTAGGAAAACCAATGATTTCTTTGAGATGTATTTCTTCCTTTTTTAAAGACCAGAACTGTCGTTAATTAGGAAAGGAAAACGTCAGGAAAATTGGGTCCATCATCCAACTAGAGAAGGCCAGATGCCGCCAGGATGGCGGCGCTCCAGCGGGACTGACCCCGCTAGAGCAGGATGGGCGAGACAAAACTTAAATGGTGCGAAACCTTATTTTCTCCTTTTCCCCAAAACCCCAAAAGGAGGCAAGAATCACCCCATAAACCCTCAAAAGGCTGCTCTAGGCTTGAGAAATAAGGAGGAAGAGATTTCTAGCGTAAACATGTCGATAGTGTCACACCCCGAGCCTACACCATGGGCAGGACTGGCACTCGAGAACCATTGTTGGCCCCAAGCGAACCCTTGCCCTAACTTGCTTACTAAGCGGAAGTCTTAAACACAAGAAATAGTCTCAAAAGGATAACTCATGTAATGTCTTAAAGAAAATTAAACTTAGCCAAAATGGCAACTCAAGTCTTAAACATATACAAGTGCAAACGGAAATACTAAAGAACTATAACTACTCGTCAATGAAGCCTCTAAAACAAAGAGGGATGTCGGGACAAGACCCCCAACCATCCTAACAACTGAAATACTAAAAGCAAAGTAAAAGGAGTCCTCCGGAATGAAAGGAGGCTCACCAACTGACTATGAGTGCTCAACTGGATCAACGGGCCCCTGGATGCTGATCCTAATTACCTGTGTCTGCCTCATAAAATGATGCAGACCAAATGGCATCAGTACATTGAATGTACGAGTATGCGAGGGGAATAATAAAACATAACGTAAGCTTGAAAAGAATTTGAAAAGAACACTTACCTTGGCTTTACTCAACTCATGAATAACTTAACTCAATATAAAGCAACAATACACATGCAATATATGGAAAGCTTTTAAAAAAATTGAAAGCAACTCAGTTTGTTAAAGAAACGTGATAACAACTCAACTTGCTCATATAATAAAGTAATATAATACTGTGAGAGTTTCTCTAACCAACAACTACCACTATGAGCCTAAGTGATGATACAACATCTTGCCCACGTTGCCAAATTTTTTCTGTACTTTGCCGTCATATAGAACGCCTTAACTAAGTGGATCTACTAGTCTATGCTAAAAAGCACTTAAGGAATCATCTTAAAAGTATGATCATTTTCTACCTATGATGGCTACATGGTTTATGGAGACTTGAGTTATTATGAACTCGCATCCCCAATATCGGTGCTCAATACTACTCCCCAAATATACTTAGCTCATATGTTTTTAAAAACAAAAACTTTTTCTTTGGTTTGAGATAATTACTCAAAACTTAGCTTAAAAGCTCTCTTGGAAATCGGTGTTTCCCTTCTTGCTCAAATATGAAACATTTTTAACTCTTGGGAATAATCTTTGAAGAATTAAACTTTACTCTTACTCTTTACTCAACTCATAGCTTAAGTCTTAAAACAAAGTTAAAACGTTTGTGAAAGACTTTTCGAAAACTTTTTGAACTTGTCTTGACTTAACTCTTGACCTCTTGACTTGACTCTTAACTTTCCTTGCAATGAATTATGTATTCATGGTACATGATATCATGTTTGTGGATGATTTCATCATGTTTAGACATACCTTAGACTGTTGGAATCAACTAGAAAACATAGTACGTTGCTAAGGAACTAGTACGGAAACATGGGGGGAAAATGGGAAGAACTAGCGTCCCTGGCACTCTGAGTGACGTAGGGCGCTAGAGGACAAAATTCAGAAGCAAGGGTGGGGCGCTCTAGCTGGCGCGGTGCCTCGAGACCCAAACTCAAAGGTCCTTTCTTGGGGCTCTGAGAGGGGCGGTGCCCCAGGCCCCTGCCCAGGTGCACTCCGACTTTTCTTGCTCATTTTTCAACTCCAAACCCCCGAAATCGACTTGGTTCTTTCCCCAAACACTTAGAATAGATTATACCCTCAATATATACAAGATTCAACTCGAAATCACACCTAAAAACATGAATCAACCTCAAGAAACTTCAACAACAAGAACGCACAAGATCTCAATCGAATTGACATCAAGAACTCATAGGATTTACTTTAAAAACTATATAATTTCGTTGCATTGAATCATGATTGTCGTGTGGGTGAACTAACCCAACTCTATGTGATCTCACATACCTCGTAGGGATCACACCTTGACGAAATGCACAAGCGATTCTTGAAGAACTTGACGATTCTCTCTCATTCTCTTCTTTTCTCTTCTTCTTTACTCTTCTCTCAAAACCCTAACTTAGTTTTCAAAAGCGTAAACTGACCAAGTTCATTTTAGACGCCAATTAGACTCCTAAAATCAAAATAAAACAATTGGGTAAGGAAAACACTAAACTACCCTTCAAAAGTCCGGATTAGACTTTCCTTATTTGAACAGCCCAACTGCAAATGTGCATATCTAACTCATACGAACTCAGAATCGTGCAAAATAATTCCAAGATCATTCCTATGGTAGTTAGGAGTTATGGTAGTTTGAATTTGACCAAAAACTCAAACTTAACTTAACTTAACAAATTTCCAAATTTTTCATTCTTTCCTAAAATGACTATTTCCTATTCTATCTCTTTCTAGTTCTTTCAATTAACGAGATGTTACAATATTTCCCCCTTGGGAACATTACTCTTAGTAGGCTAAGGGTGTAACATCTAACATTCAGAGAAAACACCAAACAAGCAAATTCAAAATATTAAGCATGTATATTAAAGAGTACTAAGAAGAGAATTAGTACCTTGATCTGGAATTTCTACGGGCTCAAAGAGATGTGGATATCTCTTCTTCATATCTTCCTCAGCTTCCCAACAAGCTTCCTCAACAAACTGATTTCTCCAAAGAAATTTGACTGATGCTACCTCCTTAGTCCTCAACTTGCGAACTTGGCGATCTAGAATCTGAACGGGAATCTCCTCATAAGATAAGCTATCCTTGATCCCAATATCTTAAGTTGGTATGATCAATGAAGGATCGCCCATGCACTTATTCAACATGGATACATGAAATACCGGATGAACCGCTGCCAACTCTTGGGGTAGCTCGAACTCATAAGCTACATTGCCAATCCTCTTGGATATTCTGTAAGGACCAATATACCGGGGACTAAGCTTCCCCTTCCTACCAAACCTCATAACACCCTTCATGGGTGAAACTTACAAGTATACCCAATCATCTACTTCAAACTCTAACTCCCTTCTCCTAACATCAGTGTAGGATATCTGACAACTCTGTGTTGTTTTCAACCTCTCTTGAATGACTTTCACTTTCTCCATAGCTGGATGAACTATGTCTGGTCCTATCAACCCAGCTTCACCAACTTTAAACCATCCAATAGGAGATCTGCATCTTCTCCCATAGAGAGCTTCATAAGGAGTCATTTGGATGCTAGAGTGGTAACTATTGTTGTAAGAAAATTCTATAAGAGGTAGGTGATCATCCCAATTATCCTTGAAATCAATCACACAAGCCCTCAACATATCCTCTAAGGTCTGAATAGTGTGCTCTGCTTGACCATCTATATGAGGATGAAAAGCAGTACATAAGTTCACTTTTGAACCCAAGCCTTTTTGAAAAGATTCCCAAAACTGTGCAGTAAATTGGGCACCTCTATCGAAAATAATCGAAACTGGCACCCCATGAAGTCTAACAACCTCTTGAATATACAATTTAGAATAATCTTATGCCGAATGGGAAGTTTTTACCGGTTAAAAGTGGGCTGATTTTATCATTCTATCAACAGTCACCCAAATAGAATCATGTTGCCTATGAGATCATGGTAAACCTGTGATGAAGTCCATATTGATAATTTCCCACTTCCATTTCGGAAGTTCTATATTCTGAGCCATACCACCGGGCCTTTGGTGATCTACTTTAACTTGTTGGCAATTCGGACACTTAGCAACAAACTCTGCAATGCCCTTCTTCATACTACTCCACCACTAAAACTCTCTCAAGTCACGATACATTTTTGTGGAATCTGAATGAATGGAATATCTGGAGCTATGAGCTTCCTCGATGATTCTCTCTTGGAGCTCATCCACCCTTGGTACACATAACCTACCTTGATATCACAATACGCCATCTCCCCCTTGTACAAAATCCAAAACTTTTTTATTATGAACGTTTCCCTTTAATTCAAGCAAAATAGGATCTTGGTATTGCTTTTCTTTTACTTCTGACACTAATAATAATTCAGCCCCATTCATCACCACTACTCTTCCTTTTGTGGAATCCATTAATCGATCTCCTAATCGAGCAAGTCTATGCACATCTTTCACTAACTCTCTCTTTTCTTCCTCACCATGGGTGATACTACCCATAAAAACCTGCTTAAATCATTAGAAATAACATTAGCCTTACCTGGGTAATAAAGAATACGCATGTCATAATCCTTGAGTAATTCTAACTACATCTTTTGTCGAAGATTAAGCTCTTTCTGAGTAAACACATACTGAAGACTCTTGTGATCGGTGAACACATCCACATGAACATCATAAAGATAATGGCGCCATATTTTCAAAGAAAATACTACGGTAGAAAATTCTAGATCATGGATTGGGTAATTTTTCTCATGAACTCTCAACTGTCTGGAGGCATAAGCTATAACTTTGCCATTGTACATTAACACACAACCCAAACCAACTCTAGATGCATCACAGTACACAACAAAGCATTGCGTTCCTTCTGGTAAGGTCAATACTGGGCAGTAGTCAATCTCTTTTTCAATTCTTGAAAGCTTTTCTCACAAACTTTAGACCATTGAAATTTCACTGTTTTCTGAGTTAACTTGGTCAAAGGGGATGAAATGGATGAGAATCCCTCTATGAACCATCTATAATTTCCAGCCAACCCCAAGAAAGTTTTAATATCAGTTGGAGATGTGGGTCTGGGCCAATTCTGCATTGCCTCTATTTTCTGGGTATCAACTTTAATTCCCTCTTCAGACACAATGTGGACTAAGAATGCCATATACTCAAGCAAAAATTCACACTTAGAGAACTTGGCATATAACTCTCTATCCTTTAAAGTTTGGAGAACTATTCTGAGATGACTAGCATGATCTTCTTCATTCCTTGAATAGATTAGTATGTCATCAATGAATACGATAACAAACATATCTAAATAAGGTTTGAATACTCTATTCATAGGGTCCATGAATGTTGCAGGAGAATTGGTCAAACCAAAGGACATAACTAAGAACTCATAATGACCATAACGGGTCCTGAATGCTGTATTTGGAATATCACATTCCCTTACCCTCAACTGATGGTAGCATGATCTGAGGTCTATCTTACAGAAACAAGTAGCACCATGAAGTTGATCGAAGAGATCATCAATTCTCAGAAGAGGGTACTTATTCTTGACGGTAACCTTGTTCAATTGGCGGTAATCTATACACATTCTAAGGGAACCATCCTTCTTCCTCACAAACAAGACCCGAGCACCCTAAGGTGAGACACTTGGTCGAATAAAACCCTTATCTAGGAGATCTTTCAATTGTTCTTTCAGCTCTTTCAATTCTGCTGGTGCCATTCTATATGGCGGAATAGATACAGGACGAGTATCTTGAATAATGTCTATGCCGAAGTTTATTTCTCTCTCAGGAGGGACTCCGGGAAGATCATTAGGAAAGACTTTTGAAAACTCTTTTACTACTGAAACTGACTCCATATGAGGTATCTCAATACTAGAGTCATTAACTCAGACTAAGTGATAGACACACCCCTTGGAAACTAACTTTCTCACCTTAAGGTACTAAAATGAAATGACCCATAGGAACTGCTGAACTACTACACCACTCTATAACTGGCTCATTAGGAATTTGAAACCTAACAACTCGAGTTCTACAATAAATGAAGGCATAACAGGCATGAGGACAGTCCATACCAAGAATGACATTGAAATCTACCATGTCTAACTCAACTAAATCAGCCATGGTGTTCTTGTGATTGATGGAAATGACACAATCACGATATACTTACTCAACAAGAATAGACTCCCCAACAGGTGTAGAAACACAAAAGGGTTCATAAAGTTTCTCACGAAGAACATCAAAATTATTTGCAACATAAGAAGTCACAAAAGATAAACTTGCTCCTGGGTCTAGCAAAGCATAAACATCAAGAGTCAAGACTTTGATCATACCCGTGAAAACATCTGGAGAATTCTCTTGCTCTTGACGGCTAGTGATAGCATAAAGGCGGTTTGCTCCTCCGCTAGTAATGAAAGTAGCTCCTCTAGGTGCAGCCCTGTCTGGTGGAGCAACTGGTGAAGATTGGGCTCTATTGCCCTGATTTCCATTACCTTACCGGTTCTTAGGGCACTTTTTCATGAAGTGACCTTCTTGTCCACACTTGAAACAACCTGTGGAGCCATCACTACATTTACCTGGGTGGGTTCTACCGCACTGAGCACATGCAAGAGCCTAGTTACCTCCTTGTGCCACACTACCCTGAGATTGGGCAGGTCTAGCCCTGAAGTTCTGCGAATTTTGACCATTATACTCACCTCTGTTTCTGGGTGCAGGTGCACTAGCAGATGATGGAGCAGGTCCCATTTACTTTTGTTGGAAATAAGTCTGGTTCACATTATTAATTTACTGCCCGGACTCGTTCCCTGATGTCTTAGCCCTCTTATTCTTGAACTCTTCTCTATCCCTCAGCTTACCCTCCTCAACTTGTGGCACATGGATCATCAGCCTTGCTATGTCCATATCCCTTATCAACATAGCTACCTTGCCTTCCTTGATTGACAGACGAGACAACCTAGCAACAAATAGACTCATCCTACTACTCATATCCGCAACCATCTCTGGAGCATAACGATAAATTTGGGTGAACTTCAGACTATACTCATGAACACTTAGTGAATCCTGCTTAAGTTTGAGGAACTCTCGTACCTTAGCTTCTCTCAATTCTCGGGGAATGAATTGCCCCATGAAAGCACTCTCAACCAAAGCCCAGCTCACAATCCGTTATGCGCATAGAAAGAAACTTTATAGAGATGAACTCTATCGCACAAAATGAATATGAAAGAAGTGAAGGAATTTCCTAAATGTCGGAGTCTCCTAATAATAGATGTGGCATGCTTCACACTGATAATTAGGACTCTACACACACAACTTCATAGACTCCCTAGGACTCTTGAACTCTGTTCTCTGATACGAAGTTTTTCACGCTTCGAGCATACACCCTCGGCGGGACTGGCACTGGAGAACCATTGCTGTCCCAAGCGAACCCTTGGCCTCTCTTACTTACTCAACAGAAGACTTAAACACAAGAAATAGTCTCAAAAGGATAACTCATGTAATGTCTTAAAAAAAATTAAACTTAGCCAAAATGGCAACTCAAGTCTTAAACATATACAACTGAAAATGGAAACACTAAAGAACTATAACTACTTGTCTATGAAGCCTCTAAAACAAAAAGGGATGTCGGGGCAAGGCACCCAATCATCCTAACAAATGAAATACTAAAAACAAAGTAAAATGGAGTACTCTGGAATGCAAAGAGGCTCACCAACTGACTCTGAGTGATCAACTGGATCAACGGGGCCTGGATGCTGATCTTGATTACCTGTGTCTGCATCATAAAACGATGCAAGCCAAATGGCATCAGTACATTGAATGTATGAGTATGCGAGCTGAATACTAAAACATAACGTAAGCTTGAAAAGAATATGAGAGGAACACTTACTATGGATTTACTCAACCATGAATAACTTAACTCAATATAAAGCAACAATACATATGCAATATATGGAAAACTTTTAAAACAATTGAAAGCAACTCAGTTTTTTAAAGATATGCGATAACAACTCAACTTACTCATATAATAAAGTAATATAATAATGTGGGAGTTTCTGTAACCGACAACCACCACTATGAGCCTAAGTGATAATACAACGTCTTGCCCACGCTTCCTGAATTGTCCTATACTTTGCCATCATATAGAACGCCTTAACTAAGTGGATCCACTAGTCTATCCTAAAAAGCACTTAAGGAATCATCTAAAAAGTATGATCCTTTTCTACCCATTATGGCTACATGGTTTATGGGGACTTGAGTTATTATGAACTCGCATACCCATATCGGTGCTCAATACTACTCCTAAAATATACTTAGCTCATATATTTTAAAAACAAATACTCTTTATTTGGTTTTAGATAATTACTCAAAACTTAGCTTTAGATATATTAGATCATTATCATCTGAGATCAGCGGGGCTAACCACCTGTTCATTTCATCCAGCTTATTTGTTCTTATTAAGTGCTGGTAGTGATCATTAATCTTATCGGACATACCTAAAGCTATGTTGATAGCTTCACTGTCACAAGCTACCTTCCTTCCTCTGACAACCATGTAGTCAACTGCTTTGAAAGATGACACTAACCTCTTTCGTTGAGCTACCAATGCACTGTATGCATTGTAAAACTCTCTAACCCAGCTTGGTATGTAAGAGCCATGGGGTTTTATGAATATTTGAAATTTGTGAAATTTCAGGCATTCTATTATATCAGGGTACTTATCGATCACCCCATCTATGGAGAGCCATTTTTCCTCAATGATCGTTCTCAGCCCCTCAGACTTTAATAGGTTCGTTGATTTAGGTGGGGGGCCTTGTACTGGGGTGCCAGTACTATTTTCTGCTATGGAACTGGAGGAGTCTGAGTGGTGGATCGAGGATTTCTGATCCGAGATGCGTCGTTCATTTGTTTAGATCATAACTCATTCCTCTGTGCCTCCATCAGTTCATCTTCATCAGAACCTATGCTCTCACTGTCATATGTTGTTGGGTCATTGGTGTAAAAACCAGCACTATCGGAGCTTGCATCTAATAGCTCAACAATTTTGTCCCTGCCCTTGCCTTTTCCACTAGTTGTTGAAATTTTGGTCGCCTTGTACCTGGATGCAGTTGCATCCTCATTGATTTTTGATCCCTTTCCTTTGCGTTGGGGTGGTGTGTTGCTACCAGCTTTGTTAGGTTTAGTCATACCTGCGAAAGATTTAGGAGGAGCTAAGTAAGAAAAAAAAATAATCACAGGCAATCTAATGCAGAAAGACTCATCAAGTTGAAAGGCTAGTCGCCGAACCTCTTTCGATGAGCAAGGGTTTGTCCGCTGGAAGTTACAGTGAATAGGGTCTCAAGGGTATCATACAGAGGGCGATCAAGAGTACTCTCGGTGAGTCGCCAAGTCCGTTCGGCGACCCATAGCTTCTCAACGAATGTTACAGACTCATCCAACTTGGCCTGATATTAAGGGCGAGATGGAGACATTGGGCGAACCGCCGAATGATTTGGCGAGCTCGATCCAGTTCGCCAAATGGTCCAACGTGCCCATTTTCAATCCATCTTCTTGAATTCAATCCTACAAACCCCAAAAGCAAAATCAAAGCATGCACTAATGAAACTCGAACAAGACCCACAATACGCATCACCCCGGAATACTCAGATTTCTCCCGGACTTGTCGCATTTGGCCATTTGACGAAATTTGCTCTTAAGAATGTGGTTACCCATTCTATCATTAAAGCAACTTTCGTCATTTAGCATAAAAATGGGTTATTACGACTCCACACAAACAATCAAAGCAACAAGCAAGCACAACCCAATGGGATTTCATTCAATTACAATCAAAACACTACGGGACCAATTTTCAAAATAAAATAAACATTATAATCGTAGCAGAGAGGCCCATCACACATCAATAAGATACACTCATTCCAAAAGGTTCAAACTATTCGAAAGTAAGATCGGGGTTTGGAAAACTAACCTTCTGTGCCGATTAAAATGTGGTTGAAAAACTTGGCAGCAAAGAAATCCAACTGAGCACAAATCACTCAACCAAAATACTAGTAAGATATAAGAATATTGAAAATACTACCTTGATGTGAATTTGTGAAGACTTAAAGCCAAAAGTGAAGGATTTCATCTTTTTGGACCTTTGGCCTTTATAAACCATCCAGTTCACAATCATTCGGCGACATTAGTTGCACTCGCCGATCCAGTCGGCGACACACCGAAGGTCATTTACCTCGCTTAGTTTTACAGGACCCTCAGTCAGAGTGAAGGTCCAAACGATGGTTTTCATCGGGACTGCCAACCTGTTCGGTGGTTCGCTGAATGGAGCTATTAGTTCGTCAAACGCAATTTCCAAACATTCTCCACATTATAACCCATTCATTCAACACACCGTTATTTCTAAGATATACAAAAGCATTTAAATCCTTGGGTTGCCTCCCAAGAAGTGCCTTATTTAACGTCGTGGCTCGACGTGAGCTATCAGTCAAACTTCATCTCTGGGCTTAGACCTAGTGCCACTAAGCAACCCGCCTTTACTTCTTGGGTAGAGACGAGGCAATGTGCGGTCCAAGAGGTTTTCAATCAACTTTAATGATCTTGAGTGGGAGCCACTCACTTGATTCAGTACCTCCACGCTTTCCTTCATTACCTCTAGAATTCTATCTTGTACATGAACTTTTTGGAGAATGATTAATAGCGTATCCTAAATACGTTTATTTTCATTGCTCTTAGACCTTTCTTGCTCAAAAGGAGGGATGTGCCCCCTTTGGATCATGCACTGGTTTTCCACCTTTAAGATTTTGGTGGCTAACTCATTCAGCTGAGTTGCCAGTGCAGGTAACTTAAAGTCACCCTCAACTTCTTGCTTCATCTCAACCGAGTTGCCATTATTTTCCTCAGCCATGCTCAGGAACCTTCCTACACCAACAAATTTAAAGAAAAACAAAACTAAAAATAAGGCTAGTAGACTACAACTAGTAAGAACAAAAAAATTCTACTTAACTAAGAATTCCCAAATAACACCACTCCCCGGTAGCCGCACCATTTTGATGTTTGTGTAATCAATGACACAACTTCCAATGCAAGTATCTACGATCGTGCAATAGTATAATAACCCAACCAAGGGTTGGGGTCGAGTCCCAAGGGAGTGGTTTCGAGAATTAATAGAAAAATAAAATTTAGTTCTAACTAGTCGTAGCTAAAGAAATTAATGATTAAAAACATTGTAAATTAAAAGGGAACACAGAAGTGTCAAATATCGATTTGGTGTTTTGTGACAAGTATAGAAAAAACAAAGAAATCTATGAGTGAGAGGGGATTCTTGGGATGTGACAGGAATGCGGGCTAATCTAAATTATTGGGTACATGCTTTTGATACATGAATTTATAGAGTAATAGTGACTAGGCTAAGCTATACATGGGAATAAATTATCTCTCGAGCAACTTACCCTGTTACAAATGGGTTCCTCTTGGAGACCTACTTGCCGCATGAAGACCAGCCTACGCCTTAACCCACTCACTCTCTCGAGCTGAGTGTTAGGATATGGGACTAGGGTTCACTCTCTCGAGTCGAACCTCATGTCGACCCACTCCTTAGACCATCAATCTAGTAGTCTTAGTTTCGCGACCTCTCTCTCGAAAAAGCCGAAAACATATAAATAAACTTGTATTTTCAACTACAAATTTGTTAAATTCATTCACAACTACTAGAAGAAATCACCATTAAACTACATCTAATCTATCAGCAAGCAAGACCTAACAACAATGTTAACCCATATTCGCTAAATCACACCCCAAGAATTGGGGTTTTTTAGCCACACATCAAAAGATATAAATTTATACCTAAATGAGGTTGCATTCAAGTGGGTATAAAGATTTATATCTTGTTACATGCCAAGTATGAAGAATCCAAGAGACCCAAGTCCAATCCTTTGGAGATGAAACCCTCTTCTTCTTCAAGTTTCCAAAACCCTCTCAAAACTCAGAGGCAAAAATAAATAGTACTAAAATTATATTAATTGTTCTACATTGTAAATATGATACTAAAAATATGATACTAAGCTATAACTCTCGACGAGTATTTATAGTTTTCAAAATTTGTGCTGCAGTGGATCACTTGGCGACATTAGTCGGAATTGCCGATCAACTCGGTGATTCTCCCTTTGGTGTAGTTCATCGCCGTCTTGCACCATCCTTTGGCATCGTAGTGCTCTGGGTTATTGGGAAACATAGTACTGCTTTGCGGAACTCCTCAGCGATGCGTCGACTACTACCTTTCTCCGCCGACTTAATCCTTTCCTTTAAGGCTCAGCACATTGGAACAAAAGGTGAAGTGATACCCTTCGGCGATTTTCCAAGTGGACTCGGTGATCCTCAGGCCTTCATTTTTTTGTTCTTTTCAACTTTTTCATTCCTTTTTGCAAAGTAGTGTCCATGTTGTCCTTCAAACTTCAAATACCTGAAACTTAAGGGTTTTCATCAGATATTGAGATAAAATAAGCATTTGAGGACTCAATTTATATTAAAATATAGCCCTAAATGAGTCCAATTTGTGGACTCATCATGTGCCTATTTTAATTTTGAAATCTTGCCTAAAATGCTAAATTGTTGATTTCCTAAATTTCGTGCTTTAGAGTTGATCTAAATTGATTGGGTTGTGAGTAATTTATATTGGGTCTAGTTGGGTGAAGTCTAAGTAACCCATAATTGTGCTAAATGATGTACTTTTCCTAATGATGGAGTGGTTGACGTCATTCTTAAAGGCTTAAGTCGTCAAATGGTCAATTTTGGCCAAACCGCGGCAAGTCTGAGTACCCCGGTGACATGGGTCTATGTTTAATTGAATGAGTGCATGGTTTGATTTTGTTTTCGGGGGCTGCAGGGTGGATTTCAGATGTTGAGGTAGAAAGTAGGCACGTTGAGTAGTTTGGTGAGCTGGATCGATCTCGTTGAACCACGCGGGGGTTCGCTGACACCTCCTTGATAGCCTTTTTTTTCATGCTAATGTTAAGTTTTAGTTCTGTAACTTTCGACGAGAAGCCTGAGTTAGCCGAGTGCGCTCGATGGCTCGTTGAAGATCTTCTTTGATCTACCTTTCTGCGCCCCTAACCTCTAAAATGCACTGTAACTTTTGGCGGGCTAGTCTGTGCCCACCAAATGCTATCGGTGATTCACCGAAAGGCCCCTCCCATCGCCGACATGCCAATTTTTCTGGAAATTTTTTAGCCAATCCTTTCAGCGAGCCCGATCTGGCTCACCAAAGTGATTCGGCGAGTTGTCGATCGGTTCAGTGAGTCTGTCTGCAATATAATTTCTGTGATTTTTCTTGAGATGTTTCTAACTTTCCACGATGTTTTTTCATATATGGCTCGACCAAAAGTGGCAGGTAGAGACATGTCACCCTGAAAGAGGGCTAAGGGAATCAAAATCAATGAGGATGTGGCTGCATCTCAGGAAAAGGCAGCCAAACTTCCTACAACATGTGGGAAGGGAAAAGGGAAAGGTAAAGCACCTGCTCCTGCATCACTAGAGGTCAACTCCGACAGTGATGAAATCTATGCCACCCGCCTCACCACTTCTTAGAGTGAGAGTGAGCACCAGGATCATCAGGTTTCAGCTTCTGAGCCTGAAGATGAGCTACTATCAGCCCAGAGAGAGGAGTTGCGATCCAAGAGGTTGAACGATCTGTCTAGGATTAGGACTCCCCAGGCCACCACTACTCCTTCTACTTCGGCACATGCTGTGGTTCCAGCACCAGCTGCACAGGGTCCTCTTCCCCAGTCTATGAACAAACTAAAGACTGAGGGATTGAGGACTATCATCGAAGAAAAGAGGTTGTCTACAGATGGAGTCATAGACAGATACCCGTAGATCATGAGTTGCTTGAGGTCTCACAAATTCTAGCTATTCACTCAACCCCATGGCCTTTATGTTGCAAATTGGGTCCGGGAATTCTACACCGCCTACGGAACCCTGGTGTCACAAGGGAAGAAGAAGGCCGCCAAATTCAAGCCGATAGACTATGTGGTTGTCAGGGGCAGAAAGGTGAAGTGTGATAGTGAGGTTATCAATGCAGTCCTGGAATATTCAATGAGAATTGAGGATGACTGTCAATACAAGATCAGGACAAAAACGTTGAAGAACATGAAAAAATGGTTGGCTTCTCTGATATCTGACGGTACTCCCAAGTGATTCGAGGTTGGTGCACCCATTGAAAAGAAGAACCTTAATATAGTAGCAAGGTTCTAGTTTGGCTTCATCAACATTACTATCATGCCATCCCAGAATGAGTCGATTCTCCGCCAAGCAAAAACCATTTGTCTTGGTTGCATCATTGATGGGGCAAGGCTGAATTTAGGGATGATCATTTTAAAGGAGATGGTCATGAGGGCCAAGCAGCGCCAAACCTCTCTGCCTTTTCCAGTGTTGATTATCGAGTTGTGTAGACGTGCTCAGGTTCTTCGAGATGAGAAGAAGGATGTGGAAGTGATTCCCATATCTTCTACCGATATCTGGGGGATTGAGGTGAGTACTTGAAGGATGAGGCCGAGAAGAAGAAGGCAACTTTAATGGATTCTTCCTCGGTTATTGATATGGAGATACTACCTGCAGAAGCAACATATCCTACTCCGGCCCCTGGGTCTTCTGGTATACCTAATGTTTTCCCTTCTATGACTCCCAGTTCCACTACAACTCCCCTGCCTCCTAGGTCTACTGTTGCTGCTGGCCGACTCCCGCTCCCCTAGGGTGCATTGATATGGATGGGGCAGCTAGCCCAATGTGCTGATAGGAACACCTCCAGGCTTGAGGCCACCATTCCTGACATGAATGAGAGGGCCCTGGTTGATAGCGGTGTGTGAGCAAGGCCAAGGGGCCACTGAGGAGGTTACGACTCTAATGGCCGCTATTGATGAGTTGAGAGAGGATGTAGACCAGCTGAAGTCCACGAATATGTCTATGATATTTGGGACTGTGGAGATCCTCGATATGCCTGTTGATCCAGATGTGGTTTGAGTTGAGGAGGTGGCTACTGCTGAGTTCGAGGCTGAGACTGATGAAAAGCATCTTGGTGTTGATGTGGAGGCTTCTTAAGAGTACCTTACGGAGATTGAGGAGGCCATAGTAAATTTCAATGTGCAGATCTCTTTGGTAGACACACCCATGGTTGACCCTAGTGGTGTCAGTACTGCTGATGTGACTCCGAGCACTGATGCCCAAGATCAGAGTGTCGCACCGGGCATTGATTCCCCGACAGATGGAGAGACTATGTAGACATGACTTTTCTTTACCTCCCTCTCTATCATTTTTATTCACTTTTGGATATTTTTGTTGCATTTGAGGACAAATTGTTTTTTAATTTGTGGTGGGATGAGGTATTTCCATACCTACCTCTTGTGATTATTACTTTTGTTTGTATATTGGGTTTTGTGTTGTAAATTGTGTTTTGACACTGTTTTGTAGATGCTTGAGCTTGTGGCTCCTTGTTTTAATTGCAAATAATTTTTGGACCCTTCTGAAAATTTTTGCGACCTCTTGGTTGTGTTTGAATAAGGCTGCTCTTGTTTAAATTTAAGTGTTCGTCATGATCAATACCGATGACCTGAATAGTGCTCTCAATCGAATAAAAATGAATGTGCATCTAAGATGAGGCCAAATGAAGTTGCATAGATAATATGTGAACTTTTTGCATCTCGTTGTGATTACCTGGTTATCGAATGAGTCTCTTGTGATGAACATTGCACACTAGCGAAAGTGTGGAGTCTTGTTAGATATTGGTGTCAATGCCTTGTGTGATGAGCTTACCGTGAACCTTGTGTGATGACACCTAGAATTTTCCCCGTTGGTCCGGTTGATTTAGTGATGTAAGCTCTGGAAATGATCTTAGGTAATAATCTTGAAGAGTGAAACAATTTGACATTATACCTCTTTTGTGGCATACCTTGTGATTGTGTGAACCTTGATTGAACCTTTTTTGAGCCTTGCCCTTTTCTTGGAAGAAACTTGAGCAAATGAGACCTCTCTTTATCCATTCACCCATAATCCTAATGAAGTGTGGTGTGTTTGAATAGCCAGCTTAGGCCAAAAGCCTAAGTTGTGGGTGTGGTGAAAAGAGAAGGAAAATCAAGAAATGCGAAGAAGGCCCCCTTTATCCATGGACTTGAACAAGATGGAACCCCTCCATAAAAAAAGAGAAGAGAAAGAAAAGAAGAATGAAAAAAGTTGTGTAATAAAGTTGTGAAAGTTGCAAAAGAAATGGGGTGTCCGGTATTCCATGAGAAGTGAATAATTGGGTGAATTGGGAGCATGAGTGCAAATGTTGAAGAAAAGGAAAGAAAGTGTTGCATACCACATTTCATGAGGATAGCAGCCACTGAGCTTAAATGACCATACCTTTACACTCAGCCCCATTACAAAGCCTTGAAAAGACCTTTTTGATCTTGAGTGAGATGAAACGAATGTTGATTGGAAAATAAGGGCAAACCAATGGGTGAAGTCATGCATGTGTTCATCGTTGTGAGTATGAGAGTTGTATGTGATTCCAAAGGTATAAAGTATCGACCAATTGTGTGTGAATATGGAATCATCTTTTTGTGAGGGCCTTTGAGTACCTTTGTTGAGCTTGAACTTGCATTTGAAGCAAGTATTGTGAACTTGAGAATCTTTTATAATGGTGAGTCACAACTTGAATCTTTGAGTGCACAATTGATCCTTGCATGAGTAAGTTGAGTCTTGTTCTGTACATTCATGATTGAGTCTTGAACTGTTTGAGACATCCCTTTTGAACTGCTGAACTTGAGTTTTACTAGAGGCCAAGCAAAAGTTTAAGTTGGGGGTGTTGATGATTCCGATATTTGGACTCATTTACGTCTTTATTTACAATTATTTAGTGTCTTCAAATGCTTATTTTGTGCAAACAACTGATGTAAAACCATTGATTTCCAGGTATATGGATTGAGGAACAAAGCAAGGACACTAATGTGCAAAAAGGAACGAAGCGAGCTGAAAGAATACAAAAAACCAAGCCTGGTGATCGCCAAGTCCACTTGGTGAGTCACCGAATGGCTGTTTGACCGCCAAAAGTCTAGTGTGCCAAGCCCTGAAGGAAAGAACCAAGTTAGCGAGAGAAAGGAACAGACAACGGATCATCGAGTGGTTCCGCGATGCAGTGTTGGATCGCCTAAAGTTATAGACCTTGAGGATGCTGAAGGCCAAGGCAGAAGGGCGATGGAATTGACCAAAGGGCGGATCACTGAGTGGATTGGTGAGCCCGACTTAATGCGCCGAGTGGCTCTTCGCAGCATATTTTAGCGACTATAAATACATTTTGAACATTTAGTTTAGCATCCACTTTTCATTATATCGAATTGTGATTTCTATTCTGAGGATTGAGACAAGTTTTTTCTAGTTTTCCTTTAGCTTAGAAGAATTAAAGTTTTTCACTTTTGAGATATCAGAAGTGGGTCTTTGAGATTTTTCAATTTGGACCTTTGTAAAGACGAAATCAATCTTACCCAGTTGATGGAAACTCAATTTGGTAACGATTTTAATCTTTTTATGATGTCTAGCTAAAACCCCAATTCTTGGGGTGTGATTATGTGATTATGGGCTGATATAGGTTATGGGTATTGATAATTGTTAGTTTATATGCTATTTAGAAGTGAGTTCAATCAATAATTGTGGTTTAATTTAAGAATTGTAGTTGCAAATGCAGTTCTACCCTTGTGTTTTTGGCTTGCTCGAGAGAGAGGTTTCAAAACTAAGATTATTGATTGATGGTCAGTGGGTATTGGGTTGCCATGGGTTCAGCTCGAGAGAGTGAATCCTAAACCATTTTCCACACATTTAGCTCTCGAGAAATTGAATGGACTTAAGTGTAGGATGTTCTTATTTTGCATGCTTATTGATGTTCGAGAGACATCAACTTGATTCAGGGTAAATTGTTCGTGAGAAAGTTTACCTACTCTATATTCTAGCTTATGCACTAATATCTAGCTATTTTGTAATAGTTGCAATTACCCATTTGTCTACATTAGCCTATAATCAAATCACATCCCAAGAACCCGCCTCATTATTGCTATTTTGTGTTGTTGATGTTTGTAGTTGATAATTTCAAACCAAAACCCTCTTATTTGACATTCGTGTCACCCCCTGATTTGAATTATGTTCTTATTCAATAATGTCTATTCCTATGACTGATATGACTATGTTCACACTTTACTATTGAATCTTAAACACGTACTGCTCCCTGTGGGATTCGACCCCAACTCATTTAGTTGGGTTATATATTGATTAACGATCGTTGACGCTTACAATGGATGAAGTATCTTTGAAACGTTATTAATAACTAATCTTGCAGTATAATTATTTTTAATTGAATAAATTATGGTTGTTTAATAAAGAAAAGAGTTACATTTTTAAATGTGTTAATTTAAGCAAACTTGGCAATCCAAGTCTCCCATATTCAACCAATCGCCTAATGCCACGTAGGTGAGCACATGGATTGTGCTTGATAAGTTTTAATTTCAACCCTTTATTTCGATCTAAGGGCCTTAATTAATTCTTCATTTAACCATTAATTATATATATAAGCATTTTAAATGTAACACCCCATAATTTTTTTTACCTAAGACTCGAACCATCCTTTGTGTGAGTAGGATTTTTACCAAGGAATTTAAATTTTTTCTTAAGTGTTAAGGTCACTAGATGTAGCACTTTGAGTTCCAAAGATAACTAAATTGGAAAAAGCAAAATCTGAAATTTTGCAAGTTATGCTTAAGTATAAGTTTTGGGTCAACTTCAAATGACCATAACTCTTATTACAGGATGAGTTATGTGGGCTATAAGAGAAATGATGAAATGTCTTTGAATTATCTTTCCAACACCACTGAGTTTGCTAAATTTTTAGCTCTAAGTAGAAAGTTATGACTGATTTACTAACGTTGCCCAGACCTGATAGCAGCTCCGCGATGGCTCCGCGTTACGGAGCCAATACGGACCTCATTGCCTGCTGAAAAATTATTCCGACTCTCAACTCGTTTTATTTATTTCTTTAGGGGTATTGTTTTCCTAAAAACCCTTAGGAGATCATCTAAATAGCCCTAAACGTGTAGCAATATTAGTTTTCATAAATCAAACACTCTCATCTACTCCAAAAATTCTACGCTCAAGGAATTCAAGAAACGCTAAGGATAGGGTTCTTCTTCCAAGAATTTCCTTCAAGTTCTTCAAGAAGATGGTTCTTTCATGTATGTAAGTTTCCATAGTGTTGGGTTCATTCACCCACACGCAAAACACGATCTTTCATATTCGAATTCGTCCATAAAGATTGTAAGATTTAAGTTCTTGAAAAGTGTTCTTGAAGTTTCATTATAAATCTCATTTTGTTGGGGTTTTGATGATTTCTTGAGATGAAGGTGAGTGTTTTGAGAGTTGTATTGAGTAGATTATTGTGTACTTATGTTGAGAAATCCAATCCATGTGATTGGGAAAGAAACCATTCGAATCTAGGTGAATTAGGGTCGAAAACGAGTAAGAAAAGATCGGGCAGAAATTAAGGACCAGGTCCGCATCCAGGTCCGCGATGCGGACCTGTTCCTTAGAAGTGATATTTTTCTCTTCGCGTCGCAGAGAGGTTGCAGACCCATCTTCCTCAAACATTTCTTCGATCAAATATTAAAATGCATCTCCGCATCGCTGACTTGCTCCCCACACAGTGGTTTTCAACCGTTTCGCATGATTAACTATCTAAAACACTTTTAATCATCACAATATCTTTCCTACCACAAATCATAACCTTGAATTCATAATTCAAATTCAAGGTAGAGTTAAGAGTTAAGTCTTGAGAGTTCTTTCGAACATTTTTTAAGAAAGTCCCTTTGAGTCTTCTAAAATTTCTAATAACTTTTTTCAAGACTCGAGCAGTGAGAATGAGAATGAGGAGAGTCGTATACATGAGTTCCATAATGTTCTTTTGACCCTTGATTCGAGTAGTTCATGCTCATAAATTATGCATGAACTCCATACATTGAGTGTCTTTCAGAGGAGTAGCATCTTTGAGTTCTAAGTCTTGAGTATCGAGTTCCTAATCCCTTTCGAGATTATATTCATAATCATGGGACTATTACATGTTACCCATAAAGTCCTTGAGTTGAGCAGTTCATGTCCATAATTCCGCATGAACCCTATAAGTCAAGTAGTCATGATATGAGAAGTATCTTTGAGTCCTTAAGTTGAGTAGTTCATGACCATAATTTTGCATGAACCTTCTAAGTCGAGCATTCTGAAAATGACTATTACCAATAAAGTTCTTGAGTTCTTAGTTGTTGAGCGAGTATTGAGTTCTATTTATGGTTATTGAAAACCTTGAATTGAGTCGTTCACGTCTATAATTTAGCATGAACTTTATTCTTAGAAGTGTTTTACAAATTGTTCAAAAATTGTCTTAAGACTTGAGCACTTGAGTTGAGAAAGAGTATAGTCGAGGTCATTTTCTTTAAAATGATATATGTGAACTAAGTAGTCCCAAAAGTAAATGTTTTCACATTTAAAAGAGGAGGAAACTGAGATTTCCAAAAGAGTTTTAAGCAGTTTGAATAACATCTCTTTTTAGAGAAAGACTTTAAGTAATTATCTCAAACCATAGAAAGAGTTATGTTTTTAAACATATGGGCTGAGTATATTTTGGGAGTTGGGCACCGATATGGGGACGAGTTCAAATAACTCAAGTCTCCATAAACCATGTAGCCAACGTGGGTAGAAAGTTTCATACCTTTTAGATGATTCCTTAATGTTTTTTTGGCATAGACTAGTGGATCCACTTAGTTGAGGCATTTTATATCCCGGCAATTTATAGGACAGTTCTGGCAGTGTGGGCGAGACGTTGTATCGTCACATAACTCATAGTGATGGTTGTCGGTTAGAGAAACTCCCACAAAGTTTTATTGTATTCTTATATACACATTGAGTATTATTGTATTTTTCAATACATTGAGTTGCTATCAACAGTTTTACAACTTTCCATATATATTGCATATTTTACTATTACCTTATCCATGAGTATCACGAGTTGAGTCTTTCGAGTTGAGTATCTTGAATTGAGAACCTTATTACTGAGTTGAGTATATTATCCTTAAGTACTTCTGAGTTGAGTAAGTTTGAATAGTTTTGAGTATCCTTGAGTTGAGTAAGTTTGAGAAGAGGTAAGTATGTTTCCCTTTTTATCAAGTTTCAAGCTTATGTTATGCTTTAGAATTCCCCTTACATGTTTGTACATTCCATGTACTGAGTCATTTGGTTTGCATCCTTTCATGATGTAGATTCAGGTATTCGGGATCATCAACATGAGATTCTTTGATACCACATGGAGTTCGAGTTAGCTATAGTGAGCCTTCTTACTTCTAGAGGATTTCATTTACTTTTCAGTTATATCAGTTGTTAGGATGTCGTGGGTCTTATCCCAACTTCCATCTTTGTCATTTATAGGCTTCCTAGATAGACAGTAGAGTTTCAGAAGTCTGTCATTTATTTTGTTAATTGTTTTAAAGACTTAAGTTGCCTATTTTATGGCGAGTTGAATATTTTTTTTTAGAGTTAATCAGTTGAGTTAAAGCTTTTCATTTGAGTTTTCTTGAATTTTTATTTAGTTTTTAAGCTTTGTATGCTTGAGTTAGTCTTCCTCTTGTAGTCATCTAGGTTGAAGGTTCGCTTGGGGACTAGAAATGGTACTCGAGTGCCGACCACGTCCATGATGCAGGCTCAGGTAATGAAAAACTTGGTATTAGAGCACAAACTTCAAGTGCCCTAGGGTGTCTATGAAGCCGTGTCAAGTAGGATCTTATTTATGGTTGTTGATAACGTTCAAATATACTTCTTGAAAAGAAATATAAACGATCGTATGCAATATATTTACCCAACTATGAGTCGGGGTCGATCCCACATAGAATATGGAAGAATATTGTCAATAGAAAATATTTAACTCGATAGTCATTACATAAAAATGGGGGGATTTAAATAGAAATAAAATAAAAACAATAAAAATAGCTTTGAACTAAGTATTTATTTATATTCAGATTATTAGATATAACTAGGAATGTGTTCCTCATAAGATCATAACGCGGTAATCCTAGTAATAGCAATCCTCTCTTAGTGTATTACATGCAAATTGATAAGTTAGGTAACTCTAAATCCTTGGTATGACATCTAGAGAATTTCATCCCGCACCTTGGTCTAGCTACGTGTGTATAATTTACGAACCCTTACCTTTGCCTCATATTAGACATCACATCGATGTTTGGCTTAGTTATTACTTCGCACCAATCAACAGTAGACTATTAGATAGTATCACACTAAATCTATGTTGATAATTCTTTTCTCATTAATTACCTCCTTCGTCCGGCAAGTAGTAATGAGATGAGTTTTAACGTTTGCAACCGCTAAAAAGACTTCTAAACGAAAGAATTATCAATGCATACAAAATACTATTCAAGAATTGCTTAGTTACTATTCATACTTTGTTAATCGATTATGGTTCCCACAACCCTAGTTATGAAATTTAGTTACTCATTATCTCAACAATACAATTAAAATTTATTAAAATAAATATGCTTGTGTTAATCATAAAAAGTTAATAACAATAGCTAAACTATCTTTTAATAATCACGAATACAAATAAATAATAAAGGAGAAGAAAGAATAAACCACAATTCTCCGGCCTCCACGGTGGCTCTTCCAAAGTTCCTAAGCTAGAAGAAAATTTATATTGTGTATTGTATCTTAGTTTTTGGTTCCCAAAAATAATTTTTCATGCCCTATTTATAGATATAGAAACCCTAAATAAAATAATTGAGTCCAAATTAAATTAGGAATCCAAAACCAAAAAGAATTGGATTCCTCTTTTTCGCCGCGTGAACAGTGCTGCCGCCTCAATGTATTTCTGCACAATTCACTTGGTGCCACGTGGCAGCAGGAAGAAGCAAGCTCGTAAGAATTGAAATTCCACAATTTGCAGCCGCCATTTCCTTATATATATCAATATATTATTTTATTCAATTTAATCCATTAAGCTGTCTGCTTGATTTCCTTCTTTAACCTTCCATCTTTAATTCGTTTTAGCTCAAAACTTCCTCATTTTTTCACCAATTTAATCCTACAAATAAAATACACAATTTAGGACAATCCATAAAATTTATGCTCAATAAGGACAAATATAAATAATAAATATGAGGCAAATAATGATTAAAAATATGTATTTTGACCTTCAGTTGTGAGGGCCCCACTTCTATAAAGAAGTGACTGCAGACATTTAAGAAAAGTTTCCCTTATTTCATACTCGTAATGATGCAAAAGAGCTATGTCGTAGAGACTTATTCTAACTAATGCATTCGCATACCCATTCGACTACCCCCTATATTAGAGGTGGTTGAAAAGCAAAGTCAGTCCTTTATAAATGAGTTACTCTTAGTAAAATCTTGAGGAAGTCATGCGAGTCCAGAGGGGCTTGAGAGAAGCCTAGGAGTGAGTAAACTGTTGAGTTTCAAAGGAATGCGGTCATGTTCATATGAATCGTGTGTTGAAGCTAAAAGTGAGTTGTACTCTCTTCTCTAAGTCCTGTTTCAGTTGAGATCCTTATGAGAAAGTAGGTTTAGAGCTTTGGTAGTATTTTCACCTGAAAAGGTAGCATGAGTTACGAGATCATGAGCAGTAGTAGTGAAAGAGACCAGAGTTAGAGGAAAATATGCAGAGATTTAGTAATCCAAGAAAGGTACATATTGATGGGGCAAATTATGTTATTATAGTCGTGCACCTAGTAAGTTATTAATGAGAAGTTTTCCCTTATGGTTAAACTAAGAAGTTATGAGTTTTAAAGACTCCATCATAGTTGGTAGAGTGTGTTGTAGCCAGTAAGGAGTTGGTGAGTGTCATTGTTTAGGTACTGACCAAGTGTAAGTGTTGAATAGAAGAGCAGGAGTATTCATGGGGTGAAAGATCTAAGCTAGGCTTATGATTTTGAGGGAGAGCCCATAATATTCAAAGTGTTATAGAACTAATTAGGCATTGATGTATAGTGAATGAGTGAATGATACTCAAGTTGTTGAGGGAAATGTGATAGTAAATTGTAAGTATGAAGACTAATAGGTGAAGATTGACTATTTGTCATAAGATCCTAGTGGACGAGTGTTTCTGAAATTATATCTAGTAGTTGTAAGTTAGTAAGCAAGCAATCATATTGATATTTGGGTTTAGTCATAAATATTAAGCTTGAATTTGAGATGAGTGTCATGATCAAAAGAATGGCAACATGAGGGTGATGATGTTAGTCTTAAGATTTGATCTAGAAGAGTTGACATAGAGTAGGTGAGGAATTGAGGTGATAAGCTGCAATAAATATGAGTGGTACAAGTGAGAGACCCTAACGTTTAGATAATGGTAGTGAAGTGTAGCTAAGTCACAAGAGTAACAAGAGCATTAAGAGGTGTGCCGAGATGGTATGCTACCAGATGAGGTTGCAATTAAGTTATAAATTTCCATGTGTGCTTAGATAGAATAATTGAGTTGTCAATGTGGAATAGGTCCATAGCTTTCTAGTGTTAGCTTTACACCTAAGGGGGAGATGATAAGATGAGAAATCAAGTCAAGTGTTGAGAATTTATTAAGGAGCTGGTTAGTAGGAGTCCATGGAGTTGTTAGAGTACTAAGCTTCAATGTGGTGTTGTTAAACATTAGGTGGTTCTTGGTAAGAGCCCAATGTGGTGGTAAAGAGTAATAGTCTTGGGATGAGATTCCCTATAGAGAGGTATTGAATATGAACCTAAGGATTTGGGTTAAGCTTGAATATAGTGAGAGCGTACCATTAAACTCAGACCTTAGTAAGAGTAATCTCATTCCACACACAGTCCAGCCATTATTCTAGGACGAATGATCCCAAGGGGGAGATATTGTAACACCCCAGAAATATTTTAAGCTAAGACTCGAACCATCCTTCGTGTGAGTAGAGAGGACGAGGAAGAATATATATATATATATATATATATTAAGGTTAAAAATTAGAAGAGGCAGATGGAAATGGGCTTGTAGACAACTCAATTTTTATTTGTCCATATGTCGTTTTTTCTAATAATTTATTTTTTCAAAATTTTTAAGTTTTTAAATTTTATGGGGCTGAATTTATTTTTTTATAAACTTTCTAGAACTTGACTAATTAGGAAAAAGAACTATTTGGACAAAAATAATGACATTTGGTCAATTTTGTTTTACATATTTTGCTAAAAAATAAGAAATATACATTGTTGAAATAGATATTCATTACCATAGATGCCGATCGATAGATTCAAGAGATTCATCTTCTCATCTCAACGCCGGAGTAGACCAACAAATGGAGCTCCTTAACTCTGCATTTAAATTCTTTGGTCTCTGCCGACTTCTAAGACATGAATGAGGGTTTATTAGAATTTAAAAATAAGAACTACCCAAATGAATTTTTATTTAATTATTTTCCTTTTACCTTTATTATATTTGCTTTAGTTTTTGTAGACATTTTTGGGTTTGATCCATTTTGGGCCTAAACAAACCTCTTTTAATTATTTTTTATAAAATTCAGGGCTTCAGTCCTTGTTGGTTAAAAATAAATATATAATAATACTCTCAATTGACACATATATGGATTGATTTCAACTAATAGATCATCATAACAGAGGGTTGAATATTCATTAGATTAACTAGTCCTTTGAGGGTTATCTATCAGAAGAGGAAATTCTAAGGTCAAGAGACTTAATCAAGTAAACTATCATGTTAAAAAAGGAAGATAACTTATGCTACCATGGACAACAAGCATAAAATCATCAAATAAATTGTTTAGAAAAAAGAAGGGGTAATCTTGATGTACCCATTCACTTAATCTACCTCTTAGGCAGTGTAACAAGTATTAGCAATTTAAACATGTCAAAATAACTCACATATTTATTTCCACAAATATGGTAAAATGGGAACCTAAACCTTGAGAAGATATAACCATTTAGCATTTATTAAGAATAGTCGAGGCATTTTGTTTTAGATTAAACCTCATTTCAAATTCAAAGATCTTTTAACTACATGTCATATACAACTACGACAATCAGCAATACTTCCAAATAAAGTCTCTATTTTAGTTCAAGAAAACTGAATATTTGATTAAAAAAAAGTATCAATCGATTAGACTATGAAAGAAGCAAAATTTAGGATGAAATCTTCCTAAACAAAGTTAAATTTGAACTCATAATGAGATATTTTTATCAATACATATTGAGTCTAATGACGAAGGACCTTAACTCTACAAATCATTTTACAACATTCATATATTAGGCACTACAATAGCTTAAGCAGAGAAAGACTAGAAAAACTCAAACTTCTTGAAGCTCAAACACAAACGAAATATATCTATTTTAAGAACAAAAATTAAAAGGACTTTAAACAAACAATAACAAGAATGCAAAAAGTGAACCTCAAATTTGGAAATATATCTATTATAAGCAATCAAAACTAAAGAAAATAAAAGAGGAAATGAACTAATTACCTCTTGCGGAGAAGGAGTTGGGACGACGACCTGCGATCCTTCTTCCCCCTCTGACCACAAACAAAGTTAGGAAATCTCAGAATTCATAGGTCGAACTTTCGTGGGTTCATTTCACACAAGAGCACTGCTCTCACACCTAAAATTCCCAAATTTTGTCCTTCAATTAGTTAATATCGGTTGTTATTTTCTATTTAATTTTTAAGAAAAAATAGTCCTTACAATGGTGGTGGGACTTAGGAATTTTTGAAAGAGAAAATTATGTGGGGAATATATTAAGACCAAAATTATCACTAGTACCTATATATATTTTATTAGATATATACTTGTAATACCGGATAAGTGCTATATATAATTGAATCTAATTAATAGATATATACAATCAATTATTCATAGCTATCTCTACCTTTATTGATAATGGATACAAGTTTTTTTAAAAAAATATTTCTTCCTTTTTCTTTTGAATTTTAATTTGTCGGCATCTGACGGTACATTTGATACTTTTTAACTATGAATAATTGCTAGTTCTTAAAAAACAATAGTGTCTTTTAATAGTTTTTCTGTTGTGTTAGACAAGAAATTAGTCAAGTAGAGAAAGAAAGCAAAATGAAACTAACAAAAGCCAAGAGAGATATTTGACGGCAGGCCCAATGGACCGTCATACCTATGAAGGGCCACCAGGTAAAGCGTCACACTTGCAGAGAAATCCCAAAGTTTTTGAAGTTTAGATGATGGAAAATATGATGTACCATAAATCCTATGATGGGATGCAATGTCAGGCCCTGAGGCTACCCCCAGGACATGGACACGGGACGTAGGATCACGAGTGACCCCAAGCTAACCCTGAGTTGGAATATCATAAGCATACTAAAAAGAAATACTGTACAGAAGCTAAAACCTCAGATAAACTAAAACTGATGGGAAATACCCATTCTAAGTCTAAATATATAGATATTGAAAGAGAGTTTATAACTCTGAAGTAAAACTCAAAAGCTAAATCTGAATATGTTTATGTCTGAAATAAGTCTCTAACTGACTAAAGTTGTTAGGACATGCCCCGAGATAACTCTAGTAAATACTGAAACTGAAATAAAGACTAATTATAGAAAACATGTCTATCGATCTCGAAGAATGAGGACTTACCACTAAAGTTGTTGAACAGGAGATCGGGAACCGATCTATATGTGATCCGAATGCTGAGGACCTAAACCTAAATCATGAGAAGATGTAGCGCAGAGTATGCATCAATATTTGAAAGGTACAGAGCATGCATGATAGAGTAAAGCTGAACAATATATACTCAACTGAAATAAAACATATTGAATAATGATATAGTCTCAACATGATTGAATTACTGAAATATACTGAAATGGACTGAACTAAATGTAATGACCAAGTATAAATATGTCGAGACTAAATACTGAACTATAACTGATAAACTGGTCAATGCACTAGAATCTAACTGTGGGAGCAACCAATTAAAGACATAAAACCACATGAGCTAAATGTGGAGTCTAATGTATACGCCCCATTGAGAGGGCCCAATATACCTTGCCAAGGGTATAGAGGCATCGCTGGCATGATCACTAAATACAATGCCCACAAAGGGGAATGATGTTTGCGTAATCAAGACACAACTTCCAATGGAAGTGTCTACGATCGTACAATAGTAAAGTAACCTAACCAAGGGTTGGGGTCGAGTCCCAAGGGAGTGGGCTTGAGAATTAATAGAAAAATATAATTAAGTTCTAATTAGTCATAGCTAAAAACATTGTCGAATACTAACATACTAAATCTAAGGGGTCACACAAGAGTGTCAATTAACATTGGGGGTTCGTAACAAGTAAGCAAAAATCAGCGAAAATAAAGAGAGATATGAATATGAAGACGGGATTTTTGGGATGTGATAGGAATACGGGATAAACTAGACTATTGGGTACATGATTTTGATAGTAAATTTGTTTAATATTTGTGACTAGGCTAGACTATAGTGGGAGTAAATTCTCTCTCGAGAAACTTACCCCGAATAAACCCGGTTTCTCTCGAACACCGAGTTGCCACTTTAAGCACAACCTCCGCCTTTGCCCACTAACTCTCTTGAGTTGAGTGTGTGGGAAAAGGACTAGGATTCACTCTCTCGAGCTAAAGCTCATGTCGACCCAATTCCACCGGCCATCAATTTAGTAGTCTTAGTTTTACGACCTCTCTCTCGAGCAAGCCGAAAACACAAAGGTGAAATCTTATTTGCAACTACAATTTCATTAAGTTCCAACACAACTACTAAACGAAATCACATTTAAACCACAAATAAACCATCAACAAACAAGACCCAACAGATAATCTAACCCATATTCACAAAATCATACCCAAAGAATTGGGGTTTTAGCTAGACATGTAAAAGAGATAAAAAGTTATACCAATCTCAGTTTCGATTATTGTGTATGAGAGATTAAGTCTTAAAACAAGTCAAGAGTGAAGAATCCACAAGACCCAAGTCCAAAATCTTGGAGTTGAAACCCTTTGAAACTTCAAGTTCTTCAAAACCCTCTCCAAACTTAGAGCTAAAAAATAGAAGCAAAGTCTGAAATATTACTGTTCAAAGCTAAAATTTTGATAGTAAAATAATAATTCTAAACGAGTATTTATAGTTTCCAAAAATCTGTGTTGCAAAGGATCACTCGACGAAGTTAGTCAGAATCCGCGATCAACTCGGTGATCCGCCCTTTGGTCTAGTTCATCGCCGTCTTGCGTTAGCCTTCAGTATCGTCATGTTTTGGATCATTAGGCGACATAGTACTGCTTCGCGGAACTGCTTGGTGACACGCCGACTGGTCCTTTTCACCACCGATTTGATCCTTTCCTTCAGGCCTCAGCACACTGGAACAAAAGACGAGGATAAGACCTTTTGGCTACTCGCCGAACGGGTTCGTCGATTCTCAGATCTACATGTCTTGGTTCTTTCAGCTGACTTTGTTCCTTTTTTGCTAAGTAGTGTCCATTCTTTCCCTCAAACTCCAAATAACTAAAACTTAAGGATTTTCATCAGATATTGAGACAAAACATGTATTTGAGGACACTAATTCTATCAAAATATAGCCCTAAATGAGTCCAATTTGTGGACTCATCAACACCCCCAACTTAAACTTTTGCTTATCCTCAAGCAAACTCAAGTTCAGCCGTTCAAAACGGAGGTCTCGAACGGTGCTACACAAGACTCAATCATGAATGCACACAACAAGACTCAATTTACTTATGCAAAGATCAAATATGAACCCAAAGATTCAAGTTGTGACACCAATATCAAAGAATCTCATGCTCACAATACTTGCTTCAAATGCAAGTTCAAGCTCAACCAAAGTGTTCAAATGCCCTCACAAAAAGAATGATTCCATATTCAGACACATTGGTTAGCAATTTAAAGCTTCAGAATCATATGCAATATTCACACTCACAAAGATGAACACGATGCCTACTTTCACCCACAGGTTTGTCCGTATTTTCCTACCAACATTTGTTTCAGCTCACTCAAGATCAAAAAGGTCTTTTCAAAGTTTGTAATGGGGCTGAGTGTAAAGGTATGGTCATTTAGGCTCAGTGACTTTCATCCTCATGAAATGTGGTGCCCACAACACTTCATTTCATATTCCTTCATCATTCTCTTTAGTGCTCATAAGTCATCCTATTATTCACTTCCCATGGATTTTTGGAAACCCCATTTTCATTGTATTTTCACAACTTTATTCCACTTCTTTTTCATCATTTTTCTTTTCATTCTTTCTTTCCTTTTTTTTTATTGTATGGAGGGTTTCATTTTTCTCAAAACCATGGGTAAGAAGGACTTTCTTGCACTTCTTGATTTACCCCTTCTTTTCACAACACTCCAACTTATGCTTTTGGCCTAAGTTGTCTATTCAAGTAACCACAACTTCTTGAGGATTATGGGTAATGGATAAAGAAAGGTTATGTGTGCATCAAGTTTCTTCCAAAGAAAGCTAAGGTTCAAGGGGTGTTAAAAATAGGTTCACACAAGCTCAAAAGGTAGGCCACAAAGAGGTATATGTCAATTGGCTCACACTCTTTAAAGTTGCCTAAGATCATATCAAGAGATAGCCTTACTTAATCGATCGGACCAACGGGGAAAATTTTAGGTGTATTCATGCATGGTTCATAGTAAGCTCATCACACAAGGCATCGACACTAAACTCAAACAAGACTCCACACTTTAGCTAGTGTGCAACGGTCATCACAAGAGAATCAAATTGATACATGGCTAATCACAATGAGAAGAAAAGAGTTCACATATTGTCTATGCAACTTTATTTTGCCTCATCGTAGCCGCACATTCATGTTCGTTCGATAATGAGCACTATTCAAGTCATCAGTATTAATCGAAATCGAGATTCAAATTTTTCAAAAGAACATCCACATTCAACACACGAGGGGTGGTAAATTTTTTTGAAAGGGTCAAAATCAATTTACGATTTAAAAGAAAAGGAGCCACAAGCTCAAACATCCACAAGAACAGTATTAACACAACATTATAGCTCACAACCCAAATACTCAAACAAAACACGATTCAGGAGTGGCACACAAAGGTGGGCCTCAACCCACCACATTAAAAAAACATTTGTCCTCAAATGCAAATAACACAGAATCCGAAAGGTAAAATAAAGAAAGGCAGAGACAGGGGTAAAGAGGGGATCTTGTCTATGCAGTCTCTCCATTTGTCTGGGAATCAGTGCTCGATGCCTCACCCTGAGCCTGGGCATCAGTACCCGAGGTTACCTCAGGAGGAACAACAGTACCATATTCGCCAAGTTCTGTTGAGTGTGAGTCCGACTGAAAGACATGCACCGTCCTGCAGAATCCCCGGGCCCATGAAGGAATATTAGGGTCTAGGGTAATGGTTTTCCTTGAATAAATGGGCCTCTTGCCCTTGCCTTTCCCAGTAGTTGTGGGTAGTTTCGTAGATTTGCCTTTCGACATAGTTGCATCTTTATATATTACAATCCCTTTGGACTTTTATTAGGCTGGTGTTATTCTTTAAGCAACTTTTGATTTAGTCATGTCTGCAAAATCTCGAAGGGAAGTTAGAAAATCCTAAACAGAAGCACAACAGAACAATTTCAGACAGGTTCGCCAAACCAGAGGGTGAATTGCCAAATTTCTTAGGCGAGCTAGATCGAGCTCACCGAAGGAATTAGCTCTAGAAACTGTGGCAAGTATGCGATGGGGGGAACCGCTCGGTGTGTCTCCGATAGATTTTGGCGAACAAGAATAGTCCCGTTGAAAGGTTCCAGTGCACAAAGGTTCAGGGATGTAGACAAAGGGCGACTGAAAAGCCTTTCGGCGAGTCTTCGAGTGCTTTTGGCGACCTCAGGCTTTTCACCGAAAGTTCCAGACTTCAACTACTCAATTATAAAGAAATTAAAGGCGAGATGGGGGAACTAAGTGAACCGCCGAGTGGTTTGGCAAATTTGACCCAGCTCGGCAAATTACCCAACGTGCCTACCTTCAACCCCGCAACCCCCGAAAATAAAATCAAAGCATTTACTAGTTCAATTAAGCTCAGATCCATAACGCCCAAACACGACCCATCAAATTTTAATCCAGTTTAAGGCATACAATTATGGGATTTCAACTATCACCACTACTCGAGCAAGATTATCAAATTAAATCATGCATGTAAACAATCTAATCCTATCAGGCAGGATCAGATCACTTCAACAAGATTAGGCTATTGCAAATGAGTATAATGTTTGATAAAATATACTCGAGGAATTGAATTACCAACCTTTTATGCCGATCAAATTGATAATGAGATGCTAGGAAGCAATATAATCCAACTCGTAGCATAATTCGATACTAAAACTACTCCAAAAATGCAATAAATGTAAAACTAGAGTGCATGTGTGTGTTTGGGAAGATGAAAGAGTGAGGGAAAGGGAATAATTTTGAAACTTTTAAACCTATGGCTTGAAAAACCATCAAGTTTTTGCCCATTCGGCGACATTAGTCCCGATCACTGAACTATTCGGCGTAACTCTAAGTAGTCATTTGCCTCGCTGAATTTTATAGAACCTCCATGTATTGTGGGAGTACAAATGGCGGTCTAGTTTGGGATCTCCGAACCCTTCGGCGATTCACGGAATGGATTTGTAACTCGTCAATCTGCATTTTTCGTTCACTCTCCATACTTCCAACTGCACAATATACACACCATTATTTTATCAAAGCAAAATAATGCAATTAAGGGTTTTGGGTTGCCTCCCAAACAACACCTTAGTTAACGTCGTGGCACGACGTGGGTTAACACCAAAACTTCACTTTTGGGGTTATCCAAAACATCACTTGGCAACTCCCTACTTTGTGCCGGATGGATATGAGGCATCACATGACCCGTAAGGTTCTCGAGCAGTTGAATGGATCTGGAATGAGGACCAATCATCTCATTCATCAATTTGATGTTTTCCTTCACTTCTTCCAGCACCTTATCATGCTCACTTACCTTGTTGAGATTGATTGAGAGCATTCCCTCAACATTGGACTTCAATCTCCACTATCTTTTTGGCCAACTCATCCATCTGAGTCATCAATGCGGCCAGCATGAAGTCCTTCTCTACTTTTTGGTTTGCTTCAGTCATGTGATCAAGCAGGTGGGCTGTTATCGTATAGGGCTGATGTGTAATGCCACCCGGAATGAGTCGATCAGCTAATGCTTTGTTTCCGAGAAAAAGACTTTTGTAGAAGAAGGCCAGGATGACTATATCGAGAATTTCATTTGTCGGGCATCGAATCAGAAGTGATTTAAACCTTGCCCATGCCTCATGAATCCGTTCACCGTCCAATTGTTTGAAAGTTAGAATACGATCCCTGAACATCATTACTTTGAATGGAGGAAACTTCATTTGTTCACGAGTACTACTTGACATACTCACCTACTCTGTTTCAAAGCTCAAACAAGAAAAATACAAAAAAAAAATCAGGTAAGTAAAACTACAACTAAGAAGAACAAAAATCCTACTTAACTACAAATTCTCAACTAACACCACTCCCCAGCAGCGGCACCATTTTAATGTTTGCCTAATCAAGACACAACTTCCAATGGAAGTGTCTACGATCGTACAATAGTAAATTAACCCAACCAAGGGTTGGGGTCGAGTCCTAAGGGAATGGGCTTGAGAATTTATAGAAAAATAAAATTAAGTTCTAATTAGTCATAGCTAAAACATTGTTCAATACAAACACACTAAATCTAAGGGGTGACATAAAAGTGTCAATTAACAATGGGGGTTTGTAACAAGTAAGCAAAAATCAGCAAAAATAAAGAGTGATAGGAATATGGAGATGGGATTCTTGGGATGTGATAGGAATAAGGGCTAAACTAGAAAATTACGTACATGCTTTTGATAGTAAATTCGTTGAATATTTGTGACTAGGCTAGACTATAGTGGGGTAAATTCTCTCTCGAGCAACTTACCCCGAATCAACCCGGTTTCTCTCGAACACCGAGTTGCTGCTTTAAGCACAGCCTCCGCCTTAGCCCACTCACTCTCTCGATCTGACTGTGTGGGAAAAGGACTAGGGTTGACTATCTCAAGATGAACCTCATGTCGACCCAATCCCACCAGCCATCAATTTAGTAGTCTTAGTTTTACGTCCTCTCTCTCTAGAAAGCCAAAAATACAAAGGTTAAATCGTATTTGCAACTACAATTTCATTAAGTTCCAACACAACTACTAAATGAAATCACATTTAAACCACAAATAAGCCATTAACAAGCAAGGCCCAACAAATAATCTAACCCATATTCACAAAATCACACCCCAAGAATTAGGGTTTTAGCTAGACATGTAAAAGAGATAAAAAAGTTATACCAATCTCAGTTTCCATCAATGGGAATGAAATATTAAGTCTTAAAACAAGTCAAGAGTGAAGAATCCACAAGACTCAAGTCCAAAATCTTGGAGTTGAAACCCTTTGAACCTTCAAGTTCATCAAAATCCTCTCCAAACTTAGTGCCTAAAAATAGATGCAAAGTCTGAAATATTACTGTTTAAAGCTAAAAATTTGATACTAAAATAGTAATTCTCAACGAGTATTTATAGTTTCCAAAAATTTGTGTTGCGAAGGATCACTCGGTGAAGTTAGTCGGAATCGCTGATTATATCGGCGATTCGCCCTTTGGTCTAGTTCACCGCCATCTTGCGTTAGCCTTCAACATCGTCATATTTTGGATCATTAGGCGACACAGCACTACTTCACGGAACTGTTCGGTGACACGCCGACTGCTCCGTTTCACCACTGATTTAATCATTTCCTTCAGAGGTTAGCACTCTGGAACAAAAGGCGAGGATAAGACCTTTTAAGGACTCGTCGAACGGGTTCAGCGATTCTCAGATCTTTATTTCTCCGTTCTTTCCACTGCCTTTGTTTCTTTTTTGCTAAGTAGTATCCATGTTTTCCCTCAAACTCCGAATACCTGAAACTTAAGGGTTTCCATCAGATATTGAGAGAAAACATGCATTTGAGGACACTAATTCTATCAAAATATAGCCCTAAATGAGTCCAATTTGTGGACTCATCAGGGACTTACAGACCTACAGGGGCACGTAGTTCTGGGACTATGAGGTGACTGACCCTTAGTCAACTCGGTATTAAGCCTACTCCCAACTGGTTATGTAAATAACCTGTTATGACTGAATTTATGTAATACTAAGTAGCTCAAAATACTTACATTCTAACTGAAAATGCAACATTAATGTACTGATAATGAAACATTCTTAATTGGAGCATGTATAACTGAATAAACTGACCTAACAAGGTAATTCATGAACTAAACGAATCTACACGACTATGATTCTGAGTTTCGTGCAAGAACTAAGCAACAATTTCTAAAAAACATGATAAGCTAATTTGGATTACTCTAACAAATGAATCAAAACATAAATTTTGAAATTCTAGAAACCCTAGGTCTAGCATGATATAGATAATCAAGAATCCGACTGAATTCTAGGGACCTAATGGGTGAAAGAAACCCACTAGTGAAATCCCACATACCTGGTTACTAATTTCACGGATAAATCTTTTGATTTCGGGGCAGAAATTGACAAGAACTTGTTGCGTTCTTGGACTAGGGTTGCTCGATTCTTTCTCCTTCTTTTCGTTCAACTTGATGATTTTATTTGGAGAATAAGTTGACTACGGTGAGTTCTAATTAAGTTACTAGGCTAAAACTGACCAAAACTACGTAGTCTAGGGGTTAAACGACACAATTTAGGTTCCAATCCATAGGAAAAAAGACCAAACAACTCCTGACTTAAAAGCTGTCGGGGCCAACAGATGGACCGACCATCAGTCCGTGAATGGGTCGACGGTCCATCCTGGCAATCGTCGCCGAGGGTTCTGGGACTGAAATCTGAGGGTCTGACCCACGACCCTAGACCACAGAGCATGGTCTAGCCTATGGTCCATAGGACAACCCTTAACTGATTTTTTTTAGGGGTTTCTGGGTGGGTTGCAGGTGGCCAATCCACGGACCCCACCTACGGTCTGTGGGTCCCCCTACGGTCCGTGGTAGCAACCATGGGTTGCACCTGCAACTTATGAAAATCTGTTGTTTGGTCTGTTTTCTAATACATGATGTTACATCATCTCCCCCTTGGGAACATTCATTTTCGAATGAAGACTAAACTAGTTGAATTTGAAGGAAAATATTTGTAATCCCTACCACTAAGTACTGGAAAATAGAATCTAACTGAATTAAGTTCAAATAACAGGCAAATACGCTGAAGATGCAAGACTAACTGAAGGAACAAAATACTAAGACTGAATTTATGCAAAAGTAACTAAAAGACTGGAGAGGAACTATTACCTTAAGTTGGAATGGAATCAAAAGGAAAGAGATGAGGATACTTGGCCATCACGGCTGCTTCTGCTTCCCAATAGCTCCCTTTACGGACTGACTCCTCCACAAAACCTTAACTGAAGCGACTTCTCTGTTTCTCAACCTTCGAACCTGACAATCAAGAATGTCGACTGCCACATCCTTATAAGTGAGACTATCTGTCATAGCCAAACTCTCTAATAGCACTATAGATGCTGGATCACCCACACACTTTTTCAACAACGAAATGTGAAAGACTGGATGGACTACTGCTAGTTCTGCTGGCAATTCTAATGCATATGCCACTTTACCAACCCTTTTGAAGATCTTGTGAGGACCTACATAACTAGGACTGAGCTTTCCTTTCTTGAAAAATCTCATTACCCCCTTCATAGGTGACACTTTCAGGAAAACCCAATTGTGAATGTGAAACTCTAAGTCCCTTCTCCTTACATCTGTATATGGCTTTTGGCGACTCTGAGCTGTCTTAAGTCTATCTCTGATGAGTTGAACCTTTTCCATAACTTCATGAACCGAATTTGGCCCTATCAATGTTGCTTCACCTACTTCAAACCAACAAACTGGAGATCTACATCTACGACCATATAATGCCTCATAAGGGGCCATCTGAATACTGGAATGGTACCTATTATTGTAGAAGAATTCTATAAGAGGAAGGTGATCATCCCAACTACCCTTGAAGTCAATCAGACATTCTCTCAACATGTCCTCTAATGTCTAAATCACACGCTCTGCCTGACCATCCATCTACAGATGAAACGCTCTGCTGAGATTTACCTAGGTACCAAGACCTTTCTAAAATGACTTCCAGAAATGAGAGGTAAACTGAGTACCTCTATCTGAAATGATAGACAAGGGAGCCCCATGTAACCTGACTATCTCATTCATGTAAAGCTTAGCGTAGTCCTCCGCCGAATCTGTAGTCTTAATAGCCAAAAAGTGAGCATAAATAGTAACTCTGTCTACTATCACCCAAATGGAGTTATTATGTATGTGAGTAAGAGGTAAACCTATAATGAAGTCCATGTTGATCACTTCCCACTTCCATGTAGGAATGTTAATCTCTTGAGTCATACCCCCTGGTTTTTGATTTTCTACCTTCACTTGTTGACAATTGGGGAACTGAGGCACAAAATCTGCTATATCCCATTCATGCCATTCCACCAAATGACCTCCCGTAGATCACGTTAAATCTTAGTGGCACCTGGATGAATAGAATACCTAGATTTATAAGCTTCGGTAAGGATCTATTGTCTCAACTCACCTACCTTCGGAACATATAAATGACCTTGGTAGCGAAGCAGACCATCTCCCCCTTGGGAGAAAACCTCAACCTTCTACTGATGAACTGCACCCTTCAATTAAAGCAGTATAGGATCATTGTCTTTTTTTTCCATAACCTCCGCTACCAATGAAAATTCTGAGCCATTCTGAACCATTACACGACAATCTGATATGCTCATAAGGCGAACTCATAAGCGAGAAAGCCGATAAACATCTTTTGCCAATTCTTTCCTTTCTTACTCAACATGTGCTACACTGCCCATAGATAGTCTAATAAGAGCATCAGCTACTACATTAGCCTTACCAGAATGGTAGAGCACATTCATATCGTAGTCCTTGAGGAATTCAAGCCATATCCTATGGAGAAGATTCAACTCTTTCTAGGTGAAAACATAATGAATGTTTTTATGGTCTGTGAACACATCTACGTGAACACCATACAAGTAATGTCTCTAAATCTTTAGGGGTAATACCACGGCTGCAAGCTCGAGGTTGATATACCATGAGTTTATGGTATTTTTGACACATTTCACTCACAAGTTACGTGTGTCTAGGGCTATATTGTATTAGAAATAATATTTTATGTGTTATGTTTGTAGGAAATAGTCTTGGACGCGGTTGATGAAGATGAAAGATGAAATTATGTAGAAGGAGCCACCCACGGAAATGATCCACAGACCGTAGGTCCTTTGACGGAACACCGATTGTCAACCGTAGATGGAGCATCAGGGAATTCTGACTAAGTGTGGAACTACGGAGCAACTGACAGACCGTAGGTCGATCCACAGGCCATCCTGACACCCGTCGATGGATTTAGAAAGTTAAAAGTTCCAGTACCTGATGAAAAATCCAGAGTGTGGAGCCATGGAAGGGACCTACGGTCCGTAGGTCGAGTCATCGAATGAAGTCGCGTTCCAGAAGTCTATTTCTTTATTTTTATTTCCTTTTATTATAGGACTTGTTTTCTATAAATATGAGTTATAAACCTCATTTTTGGAGGGTAGACATTATTGTAAACTCTTAGTTCTTGGTGTTTTTGGGAATTAACTTGCAAACTTTAGCAATTTGATTTCTTGATTTGGTTTTATTCAAGTTTAACTTTGCTTTTCAAATTAAGATTTGGTTTTTCAGCATATTAACTTGTAAGTTCATGAATTCTCTTTACTCAAATATGAATTGTTATCTTTCAAGCATGAGTAGCTAAATTCACAACTAGGGTTGTGGGAACCATGAACAAATAACAAAGTATGAAAATAATTAAGCAATTCTGGAATAGTGTTTATGCATGTATTGTTAATTCTTTCGCTTAGAAGTCTTTTTAACGAGTGCACGCATTAGAACTTGCCTTGTTGCTACTTGTCGGACCAAGCATGTAGTTAATGAGAAAAGAATTAACAACAAAGATTTAGTGGACGCTATTTAATAGTCTAAAGTCAATTGGTGAGAGGGTGAAAACTAAGTCACACATTGATGTGATGTCTAATCTGGGGTAAAGGTAAGGGTTAGTAAAGCATACACCCGTTGCCGATCAAGGTGCGAGGTGAAATTCCCTTCTTGGAGGACCAATCACTTAGGGATACCTAACTTACCAACTTTGCATGCACAACACTAGGAAAGGATTACTATTATTAGGATTACTGCATTAAGAGCCCATGGAGAAAACACATATGCCCTAGTTTCTCTCTCATATTGATAACAACAAAGTTTGAATCCTGTCTACTTGTTACTTAATCAACAATCAACAACAATATGTTACTTGCTTACAAAAAAATCCCCCCCCCCTTTAGTATACTTATTTCAGAAGTAGTTTGACTACACAGATATAATTGTGAGTTAAGTTTAAGTCTGAACCATATTCCTCGTAGGATCGACCTCAACCTACAAGTTTGGTTCTTTATTTGACAACAATCACTTATACTTCTTTAGGGAGGTGTAATTTGAGTGTATCAAATTTTGGCCCTTGTTCTAATAAGCCCATAAAAACCTAAAATAATCCAACCAAAAGCAATAATTGTTCCTTTTGATCCAAATATTTCATCCTAAAATAGAACATTTCTTTCAATACACCCAATTGACCTTCCGTAAAATAATTGTGTTGGCCCTAGTCTTTCCTTGAACATGTGCACCTTGACTTAGGCCAAAAGCCTAAGTTGAGGGTAGCTAATTCAAAATAAAGTTACCTTGATCTTGACCCTAGTCTGACATCAGATATTGTGCACCTCAACTCTTGCAAAATACATAAGTTGCGGGTGGCTATGAAAAAGGAAACTGAAAGAAAAGGGTATGAAAAGAATTTTGTATTGAAGAGAGGAAAAGAAAATAAAAGATAGAAAAAGATGTGACTTTGTTCAAAAGATGAATGACAAAAGCGCTGAATGAAACACAGAAAAATGAAGTAAAAGAAAAAGAAGAAAGGTAGAAAAATATGAGCTATAAAGTCAAGAGTCACATATGTGTTGAAAACAGTCAAGGGAAAGAAGAAATTAAAAAGATGTCAAGAATTGGTTGAGAAAAGAGGTAAAAAGCCAATGTAATGTCTAGGAGGGTAGAAAGTCACTAAAATATACCCAAATATATCCTACCAGACCCTGAGCCTACGGTACTAGCTAAGAAATTCCTATAGTGATCCTAGTGACTAGTTTGGAGAGTTTATGCAGTGAAAATAAGGGCAAGCCTATGGTATTGAGCACTAACTTTACTTGAAGTCACTTCTGAGCGTGCGTGTTGAATGAATCCTTAAGCTCAAAATTCATATCTATTGTGTGAAAAAGGGATTTTGTTTGAAGTGAGGGCACTAGTTACATTGTTCAAAGTTGGTACCTTCGTGATTGTAAAAAGTGTATGTTGTGATGTATATTGGTCGATCTATGTCATACATTGATCCGCATGAATTATCTTGTTGAGTCTAGATGAAAAGGCTTGCACTAAATGAGGGATTTTAGGGAATAGATAGCCATGTGATTGCTTGTGTTTGAATGCCTGCTTCTACACACATGTCGTTCAGAGTGTTAGTGTGTCGCTTGAGGAAAAACAACAAGTTTAAGTTTAGGGTGTTGATATACCGTGAGTTTACGGTGTTTTTGATACATTTCACTTAGAAGTTGTGTGTGTCTAGGGCTATATTGTATTAGAAATAATGTTTTATGTGTAATGTTTGCAGGAAATAGGCTTGGACACGGTTGATGGAGATGAGAGTTCAAATTATGTAGAAGGAGCCACCAACGGAAGTGATCCACGGACCGTAGGTCCTTTGACGGACCGTCGATGGGCAGGCGTAGATGGAGCATCAGGGATTCTAACTAAGTGTGGAAATACGGAGTAACTGACGGATCGTAGGTCCACCCACGGGCCATCCTGCACATCCATCGATGGATTCAAAAAGTTGAAAGTTCCAGTACCTGATGAAAATCCTAAGTGTGGAGCCACGGAAGGGACCTACGGACCATAGGTCAACCCACAGTCCGTAGGTCGACTCGTCGAATGAAGTTGCGTTCCAGAAGTTTATTTCCTTATTTTTCTTTCGTTATTATTTTATGACTTGTTTTCTATAAATAGGAGTTATAAACCTCATTTTTGGAGGGTAGACATTATTGTAAACTCTTAGTTCTTGGGAATTAAATCAAACTTTAGCAATTTGATTTTCAGATTTCATTTTATTCAAGTTTAACTTTGCTTTTCAATTGAAGATTTGGTTGTTCTGCAAATTAACTTGTAAGTTCATGAATTCTCTTTACTGAAATATGAATTCTGATCTTTAAAGCATGAGAAGCTAAATAAACAACTAGGGTTGTGTGAACCATAAACAATTAACAAAGTATGAATAATAATTAAGTAATTATGGAATAGTGTTATGTGTATTGTTAATTCTTTCACTTAGAATTCTTTTTAATGAGTGCACGCGTAAGAACTAGACTTGTTACTACTTGTCGGACCAAGGAGTTAGTTAATGAGAAAAGAATTAACAATAGAGATTTAGTGGGTGCTATCTAATAGTCTAATGTCAGTTGGTACGAGGGTGAACATTAAGCCATATATTGATGTGATATCTAATCTGGGGTAAAGGTAAGGATTAGTAAAGCATACACTTGTAGTCGGGTGCGAGGTGAAATTCCCTACTTGGAGGACCAATCACTTAGGGATACCTAACTTACCAACTTTGCATGTAGAACACTAGGAAATGATTACTATTATTATGATTACTGCGTTAAGAGCTCGTGGGGAACGCATATGCCCTAGTTTCTCTCTCATATTGATAACAACAAAGTTTGAATCCTGTCTACTCGTTACTTACTCAACAATCAACAACAATCTGTTACTTGCTTAAAAAAAATCCCCCCCTATAGTTTACTTGTTTTGGAACTAGTTTGACTAGATGGATATAATTTTGAGTTAAGTCTAAGTCTGAACCATATTTCTCGGATCGACCCCAACCTACAAGTTGACTTCTTTATTTGACAATGATCGCTTATTCTTCTTTAGGGAGATGTAATTTGAGTGTATCAGAGGTCATGAGTTCGATAGTTCTTCTCATGCACTTTAAGTTGTCTAGAAGCATAAGCTATAACCTTACCTAGTTGCATCAATACACAACCTAGGCAGACTCTGGATGTATCACAATAGGTCACATAACCGTCTGAACCCTCTGGTAGAGTAAAAACAAGAGATGTAGTCAACTTAGTTTTCAATTTTTCAAAGCTTTTCTCATACTCATCTGACCACTGGAACTTGACCTTCCTCTGCGTCAACTTAGTTAATGGAGAAGCTATGGATGAAAATCCTTCCATGAACCTTCTGTAATAACTAGCCAAACCCAACAAACTGCTGATGTATGTAGGAGAGGTAGGTCTGGGCCATTGCTTAACTATCTCTATTTTCTGAGAATCCACTTGAATCACTTCCCTAGACACAATATGCTTAAGGAAAGCAACATAATGCAACAAAAACTCACATTTGCTAAACTTAGCAAACAACTGACGATCTTTGAGAGTTTGCACGACAACCCTTAAATGAGTCGCATGTTCTTCCTCATTCCTAGAATAAATGAGGATATAATCAATAAAGACGATAACGCACAAGTCCAAATACTGTTTGGACACCCTGTTCATTAAATCCATGAAAGTTGCAGTTGCATTAGTTAGTCCAAAAGACATAACTACCAATTCATAATGACCATACCAAGTTGTGAAGATTGTTTTCAGGATGTCACTATCTCTGACTCTTAGCTGATGATAACAGGATCTGAGGTCTATCTTTGAAAAATGACTAGCACCCTGAAGTTAGTCAAACAAGTCATCAATCCTGGGGATGGGATACTTATTCTTGATTGTGACTTTGTTCAACTCCCGATAGTCAATGCACATCCTGAGAGAACGAACTTTATTTTTCACGAACAACAATGGGGGAAATACTAGGTCTGATGAAGCCCTTATCTAGAAGGTCTTTCAACTACTCTTTCAATTCCTTAAGCTCAGCTGGAGCTATTTTGTAAGGTTGAATAGAAATAGGCTGGGTATCTAGAAGGAGATCAATTCCAAAGTCTATTTCCCTTTCGGGAGGAACTCTGGGAAGATCTTCTGGAAACACTTCTGGGAACTCACTTACTATTGGAACTGACTCAAGAGTTGGGGTTTTGGAGCTTGAATCCTTAACCCAAATTAGATGATAGATATACAACTTGGAAATCATCTTTCTGGACTTAAGGTAAGAAATGAATCGACCCATAGGCACTAAGCTACTTCTCTTCCATTCTAAGATGGGTTCGTCAAGAAAATGAAAAAGAACGATCCTAGTTCTACAATTGATTGAGGCATAACAGGAATGTAACTAATCCATGCCTAGAATGATATCAGAGTCTAGCATTTTTAAATCTACAAGATTTGCTGAGGTGACTTTCTGAGAGACTGTGACATGGAACTTTCTATATACCTGTCTACCTATAACTGGGTCACGAACTGGGGTAGAGACTGGGAAGGGTTCTGAAAGAGTTTCTTCACTGACACCAAAGTTCACTGCTATATTGGGACTTCCAAATTAAAGAGTAGCCCCTTTAATTTAACAAAGAATAAACATCTAAGACAAAGACTCACAACGTACCAGTGACCACGCTGGGAGAATCTTCCTGATCCTGGTGAGCCTGAAGTGCATACAACTTCTCTTGGTGCTGACTGCTGCTAATACCAGATGAGTTAACCTGTTGAGTCAGGCGACCTGTTGGTGTTGTTGAAGTTGTAGAGTGAGCCCTACCATTGTTACCTCCCTGACCCTGTTTAGAAGAAGGACAATCTCTCAACCTGTGACCAGTCTGACCACACCCAAAATTTCCTTCCTTCTCAGCAGGACACTCTCTCGTATGGTTCTTATCACACTTAGGACAAGTTGGGTAGGTTCTAGTACCAGAAACACTCCTCTGAGATTAGAGCCTCATGTCCTACCTTTATGATCCTATTGAAACCTCGAGGATGTAGCACTAGCTAATGAAGGTGCTGGAGCTGAAGAATTCTGGTGAAACTGAGAGCAATTTCCACCACTCAATTTCTGCTGAGAGTACTCATAGTTGCATGTCCTAGCCTTCTTATTGTCCTTAACTTGTTCCCTAAGCTTATCTCCCTCAATCTGTTGAGCATGCGTCATGAGCCTAGAGATGTTCATGTCATCCAACAACATAGAATTTCTGCACTCTGTCTTCACTAAGTCAGACACACCATACAAAAACTTAGACATCTGTGCCCTCAAATAAGCGACCATATGTGGAGCATAGATGGAGAGTTGGGTGAACTTGATTCCGTACTCTTGGAATGACATAGTACCTTGCCTCAAATTCATGTATTCCTGAGCCTTAGCCTCCCTCAACTCTCTCGGAAATAATCTGTCTTGAAAAGCTCCAGTAAGCATTCCCAAGTCATTTACAGTCATTTGCATCACTCCAAAGATTTTCTTGACCTCAATAATAAAGTTTTGGGTATTCTTACCAACTTGCAACCCTAGAAACTCAGGTAGATTATTCCTAACAAAATCATGGACCCTAGCTGCCACTAATCCGCCACTAGTATTTGCAAGAATTGGAACCTGCTGATTGTTCTAGTTGGCTACACTTTGGGCCAAAAGTTGAATGGCGTTCCAAAATTCTACCATCGTAACCTCATGATATAGGACTGGAGGAGTTGTGTTTGCGTTGCGGGCATTAGCATTCCTTGCGTAAGCTCTACGAGGAGGCATGATCTGAAATGCATAATGACGAGTTAGAAAGTAGATCATACCCACGCATAATAAGAATAGCAAGAAAGTGAATTTCCTAAACACTTCGTAGCCTCCCTCTCATTAGATGTGGTGCACTTCATACCCATGAAAGAGACTCTACTAAGTGCGGCTTTCAAGACATCATAGGACTCTTAAACCTAATGCTCTGCTACCAAGTTTGTCACGCCTCGAGGCTACCCCCAGGACGTGGACATGGGACCTAGGATTACGAGTGACCCCAAGCTAACCGTAAGCTAGTATATCATAAGCATACTTATAAGAAATATTGTACGGAAGCTAAAACTTGAGATAAACTAAAAGTGATTGGAAATACCCATTCTAAGTCTGAATATATAAATACTAAAAGAGAGTTTGTAACACTGAAGTAAAACTCAGAAGCTAAAGCTGAATATGTCTATATCTAAAATAAGCCTCTAACTGACTAAAGTTGCTGGGACATGCCCCCAACTAACTCTAGTAAATACGAAAACTGAAATGAAGACTAAATCAAGAAAAACATGTCTATCGTCCTCGAAGAATAAGGACTCACCACTAAATTTTCTCAATAGGAGATTGGGAACCGATCTCTGTGTGATCCGAATGCTGAGGACCTGAACCTACATCCCGAAAAGATGTAGTGCAGAGTATACGTCAATACTTGAAAGGTACTAAGCATGCATGATAGAGTAAAGTTGAACAATATCTAAAACTAAAATAAAGCTTATTGAACAATGATATACTCTGAACATGATGGAAATACTAAAATATACTAAAATGGACTGAACTGAATTCAATGACCAAGTATAAACATGCAGAGACTGAATATTGAACTATAACTAATAACTTGGTCAATGCACTAGAATCTGATTGTGGGAGCTACCAATTACCGACATAAAACCACATGAGCTAAATGCAAATTCTGATGTATACGCCGCATCGAGAGGACCCAATACACCTTGTCAATGGTAGAGAGGCATTACTGGCATGATCACTAAATATAATGCCCACAAAGGGGACTTACAAATCTTTGGGGGCACATAGTTCTGAGACTATGAGGTGACTTACCTTTAGTCTACTCGGTATTAACCCTACGCCCAACTGGTTATGTAAATAACACGTTATGACTGAATTTCTGTAATACGGAATAGCTCAAAATACTGGCATGCTAACTTGAAATGCAACATTAATGTACTCATAATGAAACATTCTTAATTGGAGCATGTATAACTGAATAAACCGACCTAGAAAGTGTAATGCATGAACTAAACGAATCTACACGACGAGGGTTCTGAGTTTCGTGCAAGAACTAAGAAACAATTTCTCAAAAACAAGATAAGCTGATTTGGATTAGTCTAACAACTGAATCACAACATAAATTTTGAAATTCTAGAAACCCTAGGTCTAGCATGATATAGAGAATCAAGAATCTTACTGAATTATAGGGATCTAATGGGTGAAACGAACCCACTAGTGAAATCCCACATACCTGGTGAGGAATTTCACGGAGAAATCTTTCGATTTTGGGGCTGGAATTGCCAGAACTTGCTGCATTTTTGGACTACAGTTGTTCGACTCTTTCTCCTTCTTTTTTTTTAACTTGATGATTTTTTTTTGAGAATGAGTTGACTAGGGTGAGTTCTAATTAAGTTACTAGGCTAAAACTGACCAAAACTATGTGGTCTAGGGGTTAAAAACGACGTAGTTTAGGGGTCCAACGCATAGGGAAAATACATAACGACCCCTAACTTAGAGGTTGTCGGGGCCAACTGATAGTCTATGGATGGAACGATGGTCCGTCCTGGCAACCATCAATGGGGTTTCTGGGATTGAAATCTGAGGGTGTTACCCACGACCCTAGACCATGGACCGTGGTCTAGCCTACGGTCCGTAGGTCCTAGCGTAGGTTAGTTCTTAGCTGATTTTTCAGGGGGGTTTCTATGTGTTACAGGTAGACAATCCATGGACCCCACCTACGGTCCGTGGGTGGCAACCGTGGGTTGCACCTGCAACTTCTAAAAATCTGTTGTTTGGTCTGTTTTTGGATACGGGGTGCTAGATGTCTGGCCAAGCATCACACCTACAGAGTTGATCCTTTTTTTAAAAGTTCAGGAAGCGATGGGTTTATGCAACACCTGGATTAAAGAAGGATTGAAAAGGGGAAAAGAAGGAAAGTCACCAGCCCAAAGCTAGGCCATGGGACCTTCCACGGAGCCCTTGACGGGCCGTGAAGGGGAACACTGTCTGTCATGCGGCTCATGAAAGTTTGCCAGAGTTTCCAGGGCCAGCGTTCCTCCCACCATGAAAGGGTTCCTCCCCACGGTACCTTTTACAAGCCATCCAGGTTGTCGTAGTAGTGGCACACTGAAGAATCTCAATCATGGGCTTCTTCACGACCCAGTTCACAGACCATGGAACCCTTGAAAGACCGTGAAGGCCATCGTGAGGTAGGTCCATCAGCTTTTTAGTCACGGTCTTTTGGGTCTTTTCAAAATTGTTTTAATTCAATACCATGTCATTTTTCCCTTAACCCAAAGTACTATGTAAAGGTTTTTACCCCCCAAGATCACCCATTCAATTTATTCTCTCAATTTACCAAAAATAAGAACAAATTCATCTTCCCTAAAAGATTTCTCTCTATACAAGAAGAAGAAGGAGTCAACCTAGGGTTTCAAGATCAAGTCTCCAATTCACCATTGCTTGTGGGCTTTCAGTATTATGGTATGATAGTCTTCATCTATGGAGCCTTTTCCGCCATAAAATTCCTAAATTCCCTAATTTTGAATTTATAAATTCCCAATGGAAGTTAGAGTTTTCTTCTATGTTATGGGTTTCTTTCAATATTAATTTATTTGACTGTTTTATGAAGTATGAAGCATGAATTGAGATAATCTCATGATTTTAAGATGAATCCCCATGAACCCATGCATACCTCCTATTTTCTAAGCTAAGATGATAATGTGGGCTTTTAGCCATGATAGAAGAAGTTTATGAAGATATGCTTGTTCTTTATCAAAATGACGAAAATGAGTGTTTTTAAATGATCGCTTTGATCTAACATGCTTTAAGAGTAAAGCTTATATTTTGTTGTTATTGATGTGAAAGGATTTCTCACATAATACTCAATACATGCATTAAAAGGATTTTCTCACATAAGGATTCTTAAGGGTTGGAAGGTTTTCTCAACTAACTTAAAATAAAATATAGAATTTATTCTAAAGAAAGTTAGTTTGGATTGGTGATTTGAACTGTCTTCCATGAAAGATAAGTCAATTAAAGAATTATGACTATTCTGTGGGATTTATGCTTAGCACCGGGAGGATATTGAGATGGAAGCTCTCTTGTAGCTTGAGGCTCGGTTTCTAGTAGCAATCTCCTTATCCCTTACCTATGTGCCACCATAGTATCTTGGACTTAGATATAAATGATTGTTCTATATAGACATTAGTTAGTTGATCCACATAAGCTAGAAGTTGAGGTTCCTTCCTTGCTAAGTGAGAACACCCCTTTTCCATGTGGAGCAGACACTGTATTCCATGTTATAGCTAACATGGTCTCTATGTCGGTTAAGGCTAATTCCCACACCAAAGAACAACTAAGGTTACTTAAAGAAGTATTTACCAAGTATTCAAAAGAGAAGATACTTGTTTTTGACATTGACTATTATGATGTTTTCTAACCTTTTTCTTGTGACTTTAACATTGTATGTGCATGAGAATGACAAGGTCCGTTTTAGCATTATTTATATCTCTATGCATTGATGTCATACTTGGTACATATTTGTACTAACACATACTCTTGCCTACATTGTTTTATCTGATGAAGGGTCAAACGATGTATATTCACATCACTGTGGCTAGGAGTCACCTAGATCGTACTTAGTAGTGATACGTCCTGATGTTTTGAGGACCAAACCTTTTATAACTTTCAGTCTTTACTTTCAAATATTATACGTGATGTCAAGGTTACGTCTCGATCACTCTTGATGTAATGGATGGCTATTGAGATTATGTAGACTTTTACTTCATTATATAAACTCTTTCTGCTATAAATTATGTTTTAAATCTCTTGATTTTCTATTATTTTGTTTATGTATACTAAGTGGCTTGCGTAGGGACTCTCGGGGTCCTATAGGCTATGTTACTCCTAGGGTGTACCTTGGGTCGTGACAAATATGGTATTCAGAGCTTAAGATTTAGAAAGGTCCTAGAATGTCCCATAAGCCATGTTAAGACTAGTCTTGTTCATGAATGTGAAGCGTGCCACATTTATGAATAAGAATCTATAAGATGATTAGGAAACTCCACTCTTTCATTACTGTAAGTCATGCGATAAAGAGTAAATATATAAGTCCTTTCTTCTAGAGCGTATGTTAGGAGAAATGTGAACGAGAACATGGAACAAAAAGCTCCTCCTCAATCTCCTCAGGCTCCGGCTGGTCCTATGGCCGAGCAAGTGACCAATGCAGAATTTAGAGTTGCTGTCAAGGTATTGACTCAAGCTATAATGGGTCAAGTTAATAGAGCGGTTGTGGTTCCCGTGAACCCGAATGTGGGTACGGCGGCATCGAGAGTGAGGGACTTCACTAGGAGGAATCCTTTGAAATTTCATGGTTCAAAGTTTGAGGAAGATCTTCAAGAGTTCATTGATGAGGTAGATAAGGTGTTGATGATTATAGGAGTGACGCCAATGCAAAAGGCGAAATTGGACACTTACCAACTTAAGGGTGTTGCTAATATTTAGTTCAACCAATGGAAAGAAGGGAGGGAAGTTTATGGGGCCCCTCTCAATTGGGAAACATTTAAGGTTGCTTTCCTTGATATGTTCTTTCCCCTTGAGATGAGGGTGGCAAAGGTTATTGAATATATCAACCTTCGTCAAGGAAAGATAAGTGTGACAGTATATGCTTTGATGTTCAAAAAATTGTCTAGGTATGCTCCTACTATGATTGACGATACTAGGGAAAGGATGAGTAAGTTTGTTCACGCTGTGTCCGAGATGGTGGTTAAGGAATGTCACACCACCATGCTTATGAACGATATGGATATTTCTCATCTTCTGATTCATGCCCAACAAATAGAAGAGGAGAAACTTAAGAAAAGGTCTACGGAGGTGAAGAAGATAGGAACTGGTGATGGTGACTTTTCACATTCGAGGTCCGATAGACATGGTCATTCTAAGTTGCAACAAAGGTTTTCTGGTCAAGGTTCCTCCAATTCTCTTTCTAGATTCAACAAGGATAGGGTTCCTAACCCTAAACCGCAAGGAAGAAATGGTGGTGGATCATCATTGTCTACTTGTGCTAAGTGTGGAAGAAAGCATGAGGACAAATGCTAAGCTGGTATGGATGTTTTCTGTGGTTGTGGTACAAGTGGACATAAGATAAGGGACTGTACAACACTTATGGCGAAGGGGAGAGAAGGTAGGCAAGCTCCGCCTACTGGTTCGGGTTCAAGTGCTCCAAAGCAAAAACAAATTCTATGCACTCCTGACTCGCCAAGAGCAAGAGGGTTCTCCTGATGTGGTTACCACTATGTTGAAAGTTTTTCATCTTGATAATTATGATTTGCTTTATCCCGGTGCTACCTTGTCTTTTATGACGCCCTATGTGGCTAGGAGGTTTAATATTCTTCCGGATATGTTGTTAGATCATTTTTTTGTACTCCTATCGATGAATCTATTGTGGCTAACAGAGTCTATAGAAATTTTCCCTTTCCCTTACCCTATAGAGTCACTCATGCTGATCTTTTATAGCTTGATATGCTAGATTTGGATGTCATTCTTGGTATGGAGTCGTTACATTCTTGTTATGCTTTTGTTGATTGTAAAACCGAGTGGTCAAGTTTTTGTTTCCAAATGAACCTATCCTTGTCACTCCCCGAGGCTACCCCCTTGACGTAAACACGAGATATAGGATCACGAGTAACCCCAAGCTAACCCTGAGCTGGCATATCATAATCATACTAAAACAACTTAATATATAGATATTATACGGAAGATTAAAACAGTAGACAACTGAAAGTTGGGAATACCGATAACTGATCTGAATATATGTATAAAGTACGATGAGTTTAGTGATACTAAACAATCACTCAAAAACTAAAGCTGAATCTAATACTATGTCTGGAAAAGACTTTACTGACTAGAGTTGCTGGGACATACCCCCAGCTAACCCTAGCAAAACTAAAAAAACTGAATAAAAGGCTAAAAATGAAAAGCATGATTGTTGTCCCTGAAGTACGAGCACTCACCACTTAAGCAGCTGAATGCCAACAGAGAATCGATCTAACGGTCATATGGATGCTGAGTACCCGAACCTACATCATGAAATGATGTAGCATAGAGTATTAATCAGTACTTGGAATGTACTGAGCATGCAGGATATAAAATATAGCTGAACATATATAGACACTGGACAAAGTGTAACTGAGCAATAATATAATATGAATAAGTAAGTAAATATTGAGTCAAACTAAAAAGCTAAACTGAATGCAATGACCAAGTACTAAATCATGAATATGACATGCTGATTCAATACCAAACTATAGACTACAATCTGTTCAAATGAACTAAAGTATGACTGTGGGAGCTACTAATAACCGACATAAAACCACGTGAGCCAAATGTGGAGTCTAATGTGTAGGCCCCATCGAGAAGACCAAATATACCTTGCCAGGGGTATAAAGGCATGACTGGCGTGATCACTAAATCAGATGCCCAACATAGGGGACTTATACTCCTATAGAGGCACGCAGTTCTGGGACTATACGGGTACGATGAACCGTAGTCCAACTTTGTGTTAAGCCTATTCCCAACTAGAAATCTGTACAATACAACAAAACTGAAATATACTGGATAGCTCAATATTCTGACATGCAAATCTGAGAATGCAATATTTAAGTACTGACAATGAAACATTCGAAACTGGAGCATGTTCATCTATATAACTGACCTAGTGAGTGTATTTCATGAACTAAGAGAATCTACACAACTAGGGTTTTGAGTTTCATGAAAAGAACTAAGCAACAATGTTACGAAAACATGATAATCCGATTAAGAACACTATAAAAGCTAAATCACAAGAATTATCTAAAGTTCTAGAAAACCTAGGTCTAAACAAGATATAGGGAATCAAGGATCTGGCTGAATTCTAGGGACCTAGTGGATGAAAGGAATACACTAGTGAAATCCCACATACTTGGTGACGAAATTCACAAAGAAATCTTTTGATTTCGGACCTGGATTTGAAGAAATCTTGTTGTGTGTTTTTGAGAGGTTGCTTGACTTTTCTCTTTTATTTTTCTCTATGTTTGATTAATTTGGGTGAAATAATCAACTAGGGTAGGTTCTGATTAAGTTACTAGGCTTAAACTAAGTAAAACGACGCAGTTTAGGGTTTAAACACTGTAATTTAGATGCCCAACTCATAGGGGAAAAGATTAAATGACCCCTGACTTAAAATCTGATGAGGCCAACCACTGACCCTATGATGGACCGTCACAAGGACCACGACTTGTTAAGTGGGTTTTGGTACGCTGGCTAGTGTACTGGTTCATGGAGGGGTTCAACCACGGGATCCACCACGGCTCGTTGTCAAGACCACGGATAGTGGAGGGCTCCGTGCTGTGACGCTTGAGCCTAGTAAGTTTCGACCTCGCTTAAACGATCAGTCCCATGGCCCGTTAAGGGGACCATGGTTCGTGAAGGGCTTTGTGGTCCACCACCTGAGTCTGGGTGTGAACCACGATGAGGGTGAAAGACCGTGGTCCCTTTCATGGTCCGTGAACCCCTCTGTGGTTCACCTTTTCCTATTGTTTTCTGCTGAAAGTTCTAAGTCAGATTTCTTAGGTGTTACAGTCCTATACTGGAAAGGGAGAAATTCTATGCCGAAAGGTTGGTTTGTTTCTTGTTTTAAATATAGAAAGATTATTTCTAAGGGTTGCATTTACAATCTAGTTAGGGTGAGGACTATAGATTCTGAAACCCTTACTCTTGAGGCGGTCCCTGTTGTAAATGAGTTTCCAAAAGTTTTTCCAGCTAATCTACCTGGTATTCCTTCTGAAAGGGAAATAGACTTCGGTATTGACCTTCTCTCAGCTATGTAACCTATCTCTATTCCTCCTTAAGGAATGTCTCCAGCAGGACTTAAGGAATTGAAAGAGAAATTGAAGGATTTGTTGGATAAGGGTTTCATCCGACCGAGAATCTCTCCATGGGGTGCTCTAGTTTTGTTTGTTAGAAAGAAAGATGGTTCCCTTCGTATGTATATTAACTATCATCATTTGCACAAGGTTACTATTAATAATAAGTATACTCTCCCAAGGATAGATGATTTGTTTGACCAACTACAAGGATCAAGTTACTTCTCTAAGATTGACCTCTAGTCAGTTTATCACCAATTGAGGGTAAAGGAATATGATATGCCGAAAATGGCATTTCGAACTCGGTATGACCATTATGAGTTTTTGGTGATGTATTTTGGCTTTACTAATGCTCCGACCACTTTTATGGACTTGATGAATAGGGTGTATAAGCAATACCTCAACATGTTTGTGATTGTGTTCATTGATGATATATTGATCTATTCAAGGAGTGAAGACGGGCATACCAATCATTTGAGAATTTTGTTGCAAATTCTCAATGACCAACAACTCTTTGCAATGTTTAGTAAATGTGAATTTTTTTGAAGGTCATTGCTTTCCTTGGTCACATTTTTTCCGGAAAGGGTATTGAGGTAGATCTTAAGAAGATGAATGCGGTAAATAGTTGTCCTAGACCTGTGTCCCCTTTATACATTAGAAATTTCTTGGGTTTAGCTGGTTACTATAGACGGTTTGTGGAAAGGTTTTCATCGATTGCCTCTCCATTGACAACATTGACCCAACAGAAAGCCAAGTTCCTATGGTCAAAATCTTGTGAGAAGAGTTTTCAAGAATTTAAAGATGGACTTACTTTTGCTCTGGTGTTGACTTTACGAGAAGGGATCGATGGGTTTGTTGTTTATTTTGATGCTCCAAGGATTGGGTTGGGATGTGTACTTATGCAAAATGGGAAAGTCATTGCCTATGCCTCAAGTCAACTTAAGGTGCATGAAAAGAACTATCATATCCATGATTTATAACTAGCGGTAGTTGTGTTTGCTTTGAAATTTGGAAGCATCACTTGTATGGTGTTCATGTTGATGTGTTAACCGACCACAAGAGTTTGCAATATGTGCTTAATCAAAAGGATCTAAATCTTCACCAAATAAGGTGGATTTAATTACTAAAGGACTATGATATGTGTGTTATCTATCACCTCAGTAAATCAAATGTGGTGGCGCATGCTCTTAATCAATTATTGATGGATAGTGTTGCTCATATAGATCATAGTAAGAATGAGTTGGTTGGAGATGTTCATCCATTGGCCCGGATGGGTGTTCGATTGGTAGAATCCACCAAGGGTGGTGTTATGGTTCAAGATTGTTTAGAATCGTGTTTTCTGGCAGATAAGAAATCCAAGCAAGGTCTTGATCCAACTTTGGTTGAATAAAAGAAAGTAGTGCTTAAAAAGTCTGCGGAGGCTTTCTCACAAGGGGGAGACGGTATGCTTTTTTATCAAGGTCATTTATGTGTTCATAATGTAGATCACTTGAGAGATCAGATTTTATTAGAAGCTCATAGTTCTCGATATTTCATTCACCCGAGAGCCACCAAGATGTACTGTGACTTGCGGGTGGTCTATTGGTGGAATGGGATCAATAATAATATTTTGGAATTTGTGGCTAAGTGTCCTAATTATTGACAAGTAAAAGTTGAGAATAAAAAATCGTGAGGTTTATCCCAAGATATCAGTATTCCTACTTCGAAGTGGGAAGACTTGAATATGGACTTGATTGTTGGGTTACCTCGCACCCGGCGACAACATGACTCGATTTGGGTAATAGTAGATAGAATGATGAAAACAACTCATTTCATTCCCATCAAAGTTTCTTATTCGATGGAGTACTATGCTAAGTTGTATTTGAGGGAAATGGTTAGGTTATGTGGATTGTCCTTGTCCATTATCTCCGATCGTGGTACCAAATTCACTTCTCAATTTGGGAAATCTTTCCAAAAGGGTTTTGATACTAGTGTTAATCTTAGTACAGCCTTTCATCTACAAACCATGGGTGAACATGGCGTACTATAAAAACTTTGGAAGATATGATGAGAGCATGTGTAATTGAATTCAAGGATAATTGGGATGATCATTTGCGTTTGATTGAATTGGCGTATAACAATAGCTATCATTCCAGTATTGGTATGGCTTCTTTTGAGGCTCTATATGGTAGGAGGTGTAGATCTCCCGTGGGCTGGTTTGAAGTGAGAGAAGTTGCTTTGATAGGTCCCGAGTTGGTACATGAGGCTACGAAGAAAGTTGGGCTTATTAGAGAGAGGTTGAAAATGACTCAAAACCGAAAAAAGTCCTATGCCGATGTTAGTAGGAGAGATCTCGAGTTTGATGTCAATTGTTAGGTCTACTTGAAAAGTTCACCAATGAAGGGTGTAATGAGATTCTAAAAGAAAGGGAAGCTTATCCCCCATTATGTGGGCCCACATCATATTTTGAGGCGTGTTAGTAAGGTTGCTTATGTGGTAGAATAACCTAATGACTTGTAATCGGTGCATCTAGTTTTCTATCTCTCCTTGTTGAAGAAATACGTTGGTGATCCGGCATCTATAGTGCCATTGGAGAGTCTTGGCATAAAGGATAGCCTTTCTTATGAAGAAGTTCAGGTTGAGATCTTAGACCGTTAAGTTCAAAAATTGAGAAATAAGGAAAGCTTCGGTGAAAGTTCATTAAAGGAATCAACTAGTTGAGGGTGCTACTTGGGAGGCCGAGGATGATATGATATCTTGTTATCCTCATCTCTTTCCTTCCGTCATTACTCTAGCTGGAGGTATTTAGTTCCTCATGGTTTACTCCTTTGGTGTCATGTGTCTTAAGTATTTCCATTATTTCCTTATTTATGCATGTTCATGAAAACAATGCTTAATTTTTGAGAAAAATGAGTTAGTTGATTGATTTCCTCATGTTTATATGCATTTGAGTATGAGTTGAATATAGACTTCATGATTGGATGTTTTCAACATGCCTTAGCTTTTAGTTGTATTTCCTTCTCGGATACTTGCATTTATGTTATTTCATGCATGTTGGGCTGTTAGGTTTGAGTTCCTATCTTCCTTATGATATTTTGAATATCATTCAAGGATGAATGTTTCCAAGATTGAGATATTGTAACACTTGGAATAGAAAAGGCTATGATAGGGGAAAAACAAGCTAGTCACCAGCCCAAAGCTGGACCATGGGACTCTCCACGGAGCTCTTGATGGGCCAGGAAGGGGAACACAACCCGTTATGAGGCTCGTGAAAGCTTGTCAAAGCTGCTAGGGTCAGCTTCCCTCCCAAGGAGGCCTCGATGGCCCATAGTTAGGTTACATGGTCGTGGTAGGGGTTGTCAATTATCCCACCAGGAAGGTTGTAACACCATGACTCATGGTGTGGCTCATGGTGGGCTAGGCAATGGCTAGGTGAAAGGTGCCCAAAATAGACCCCTAAACACGAGCCATTTCATGGTTCATGAAGGCTATCACTCGTCGTGGGAAGGCTCGTGGTGGTGACTTAGTTTTATGGGGATAAAGGGGTGACACCCTAGCTTTTGTTCCAAGGATAACGGAAGGCACCACGACTCGTGAAAAGAGTTTCCAAATGTTGAAGGATAGACTAACTTCCGCTCTAGTGTTGACCTTACCAGAATAAATGGATGGCTTTGTTCTATATTGTGATGCATCGAGAATTGGTCTAGGGTGTGTGCTAATGCAAAATGGGAAAGTTATTTCCTATGCCTCAAGGAAACTTAAAATCCATGAGAAAATTTGTCCGGCTCACGACCTTGAGTTAGCTGCGGTTGTATTTGCCTTATAGATTTGGAGACACTATTTGTACGGAGGTCATGTGAATGTGTTTATCGACCACAAAAGTTTGCAATATGTGTTTAGTCAAAAGGATTTGAATCTTCACCAAATAAGGTGGATTGAGATATTGAAGTATTATGACATGAGTGTCTTTTATCACCCCTGTAAAGCTAATGTTGTAGCGGATGCTCTTAGTCGGTTGTCCATGGGTAGTGTTCCTCATATTGAAGAAGAAAGAAAGAGTTTGTTTGGAATGTTCATATATTTTGTAGGTTAGGTGTTCAACTAGTGGACTCCACCAAAGGTGGTGTCATGGTTCACAATGGTTTCGAATCATCTTTTGTGGCGGATGTGAAAGCTAAGGAAGGTCTTGATCTAATTTTCGTAGAATTGAAATAGGCGGTGCTTGAGAAATCCGTTGATGCTTTCTCCCAAAGGGGAGATGGTGTGCTTAGATACCAAGGCCGGTTGTGTGTTCCAAATATGGATGACTTGAGGGAACCTATTTTGACCAAAGCCCATAATTCACAGTATTCTATTCACTTGGGAGCCACCAAGATGTACCGTGATTTACGAGAGGTCTATAGGTGAAATGGGATGAAGAAAGATATGCGGGATTTATGGCTAAGTGTCCAAATTTCCAACAAGTAAAGGTTGAGCATAGAAAACCAGAAGGTTTGTCCCAAGATATTAACATTCCTACTTGGAAGTTGAAAGACTTGAATATGGATGTTATAGTTGGTTGACCTCGAACCTAGCGACAACATGATTCGATTTAGGTGGTAGTAGATCGGATGACGAAATCACTCATTTACTTCCCTATAAAGTTTTTTATTCATCAGAGGACTATGCCAAGATGTACTTGAGATAAATGGTAAAGTTGCATGGAGTGCCTTTGTCCATTATTTCCGATCATGGTACCCAATTCACTTCTCAGTGTTGGAACTCATTATAAAGGGTCTTGGCACTAAAGAGAAGCTTAGCACGACTTTTAACCCACAAACTGATGGGCAAGCAAAGTGAACAATCCAAACTTTAGAGGATATGTTTAGAGCATGTGTCATCGATTTCAAGGGACGTTTGGATGATCACTTGCCATTGATAGAGTTCGCTTATAATAATAGCTACCATTCTAGTATTGGTATGGCCCCCCTTTGAAGATCTTTATGGTAGGAGGTGTAGGTATCCTATACGGAGGTTGTAGGTGGGTGAATTTTCTCTCATAGGCCCCGGATTGGTACAAGAGCCCATGGATAAAACTCGGCTTATAAGGGAAAAGCTGAAAATGGATCAAAGAGGAAAAAAGTCGTATGCCGATATGAGTAGAAGGGATCTAGAGTTTTATTTTAACGATTGGGTTTACTTGAAACTCTCACCCATGAATGGTGTAATGAAGTTTGGTAAAAAGGGGAAGCTTAGTCCCCGGTATATGGGACCATAACAAATTTTGAGACATATTGGTAGGGTTGTTTATGAATTAGATTTTCCAAATGAGTTGGCATCGATGCATCCGATTTTCCATGTCTATGCTTAAGAAGTGTGTGGTAGATCCGACATACATAGTTTCCCTAGAAGGGTTGGGAGTTGATGAAAGTCTTGCTTATGAGGAAGTTCTTGTTGAGATTTTGGAGCGGCAAGTTAAGAAGTTGAGAAACAAGAAAATAGCTTCCATAAAGGTTTTATGGAGGAATCAATTAGTTGAGGGTGCTACTTGGGAGGACAAGGCCGATATGAAGTCCCGATATCCTCATCTTTTTCCTTCTAATCCTACTCTAGCTTAAGGTAATGAGTTTCCTCTTGGTTTGTCTTTGTTTTGGGAGTCATGTGTTTTTTGTGTTTCCATGATTTCTTATGTGATGCATGTCCATGAAAACTTGTGTTTTGAAAGAAAATAAGTTTGTATGATTGACTTTCCTCATGTTTTTGTGCATTGAGTATGAGTTGTCTATAGGTTTCATGAGATGGATTAATGAACATGCTTTAGATAAGCTTCTTGAGAGTGAATTGTGTATAGGCTCCATGAGAATGTGTTGAGCATGCTTTTAGCTTAGAGAAGGTAGTTCATCCTTGAACATGAGAAATGTTGAAATTTCATTTATAATGGGTTGTTACATGTAGTTCCTACTTCTTTGTGATGCATTGAGTATGTTTAGCTTGGAGATGAAGTTCCTCCTTGGTTTTGTGCATTTTGATGAGTTCAATGCACGATGGGCTGCTAGTATTGAGGCGTTACTTCTGTAAGGTGTCTAGAAACATCATTCAAGGATGAATGTTCCCAAGGAGGGAGATAATGTAACACCTCAAAAATCTAGTAGGCTAAACTAGGACTAAGTGAGAGAGCTAGGGCCAAGGAAGAGGGCTAGGGCAGCCCAGTTTTCCATAGACACTGCCCCACCTTCCACGACCACCACCACGGCCAGTGGTGAGGACCACGGCTCGTGGTGGGCTAGTCAGTGGTTAGGTGAAAGCTTCCCAAAATAGTCCCCTCCACACGAGACACTTCACGGCTCGTGAAGGCTATCACTGGTCTTGGGAAGGATCGTGGTGGTGATTTAAGTTTCGGGGGATAAAGGGGTGGCACCCTAGATACTGGTCAAAGGATCACGGAGGGCACCACGGCTTATGGTAGGGACCATGGCTCGTGGGACCTCATGTGGTCATGACGCAGACCATTGTAGGCTAGGGGCAATTTGGGTTTTTCTGGTTTAAATTAGATTAATACCATGTTGTTTTGCCTAAGCCTAGGACCCCTGTATAAGTCATTTTAACTCCAAAACTCACCCATTCAAGTCATTATTTCCAAAACCCAAAAGAAAATCAAAGATTTTCCTCTCCAAAATGTTTTTCTCTCTAGAAACTTGAAAAAGAAGAAGGATCCAAGCTAGGATCAAGGTCAAGCCTCAATTCCTCCATTGAAGTTGAGCTTTGGGCTTTTAGGTATGATAGTTTCCATCCATGGAGTTCCCAAATTCCTCAATTTCAAAGATTAGAATTGCCCAATTGAGTTAGCGTTTTACTCAATCATCATGGGTTCTCTAAATTGTTGATTTAAATGATTTATTATGATCTCTTATGCATGAATTGATTAATTAAAATTATGTTATGATGATTACCCCCCATGAACCCATGTAACCCCATGTTTTCAAGTTATGAATCATATGATGTGGGATTTTGATCTTCAAGGAAGAGTTTTATGAAATTAGGGACGTATTACAAGCTTTACATGTATTTATGATGAAATCCATATCTAACCCATGTTTTCTAAGTATTGATGATTGAAAGTGGGTTTTGACCGCAAGAGGAGAATTATTGACTTATGCATTGTTTTAGGAAATCTATGCAAATGTTTAAGGGAGCTTTGTGAGTAAAGTACCAATGATGATGTTGTTGAAAGTACATTCTCATAAACACATAACTAGCATGATGTGAAAGGTTTCCTCACATAGAAAAGATTCTTAGGTTGAAAGGCTTTCTCACCTAATTTAATCAAAGACAAGGAGCTCTCTTAATGAAACTAGCTTGAATTGGTTGTCCAAGGGAACCTTTTCATGAGTAATGAAGTCAAGTAATAAATGACTATTCCGTAGGAATTTATGCTTAGCACCGAATGGATATTCAATATGAGATGGAAGCTCACACATTAGTAGAGTCCGGGTTTCCAAAGTAATCTCATGAGATGGAAGCCTTCACGTAGTAGAGTCCGGGATTCTAGTAGAAATCTACTTATCACATCACTATGTGCCCACATAGGTTGATTTGCTAGTGGATCCATTTAAGCTAGAAGTTGAGGTTCTAACTTTGGCATGTAGAACAACCCTTGTCGGTGTGGGAGACACCGGGGATCATGTTATAGCTCACATGGTCTCATGTCGGTTAAGGCTAATTTCCCCACAAGTAAATATGAACTAAGGTTACTTCAAGAAGTATCGCATACTAGTTCAAAGATTTTAAAGAAAAAGTTAGCTTGCATTGACCATGATTTATGACTTATGTCTTATAACTCTTTCATATGATGTTTAACTTGGTAATTGCATGTCATGAAAGTGAATGTCCCATTTAGCATGTTTTAAATGTTTTATGCATGGCTATCATACTTGGTACATTGTTTTGTACTAATACATACTCTTTCTTACATTTTTTTCCAAATCTAGGGTCCAATATTCAGGGTGCTCAATTTCGTGGCTAGTTGGTGCTTTGATTGATTCCCGAGCGTTGGTGAGTCCTCATGCTTCGAGGACGGAGTTTATTGTTTAAATTTCTTTCATGTATTTCTCTTTTGGACATGATGTATTGGCGAGGCCCAATTTCCTTCTATTGTATTAGATAGCTATGATGAGACAAGAGTTTAGGCTTCCTCTTTTCATTTTATAAAATGTTTTGGACTTGGACTATTTTACTCTTATTATTCTATTTCTTATGTTATGAAAGTTAAGTGGCTTTTATGGAGTCATTCGGGGTTCTATACGCCATGTTACATCTAGGGGGAACACATGGGTCGTGACAAAGGGGTTCCTCCCTTGCCACTGGTCAAGGACCACGACGGACATAATGGCATGTGGTACCTTTGACAAGCCGTCAAGGCTGCCGTGGTAGTGGCATAATAATACCCTCAGTTAAAGGCCTCTTCACGACCCGATTCACGGGCCTTGGAACTGTTGACGGACCGTGAAGGCCATCGTCAGGTAAGTCTGTGAGTGTTCTTAGTCAAGGTCTTTGGGTATTTTTTAAATTGTTTTAATTCAATACCATGTTGTTTTAACCTTAACCCAAAGTCCTATATAAAGGTTTTTACACTCAAAATCACCCATTCAATTTTTTCTCTCAATTTACCAAAAACAAGAACAAGTTCATCGTCCCCAAAATATTTCTCTCTAGAAGAAGAAGAAGGAGTCAACCTAGGGTTTCAAGATCAAGTCTCGAATTCACCATTGTTGTGGGCTTTGAGTACTAAGGTATGATAAACTTCATCTATGGAGCCATTTGCTCTATAGAGTTCCTAAATTCCCAAATTTTGAAGTTAGAAATTCCTAATGGAAGTTAGGGTTTTCTTCTATGTTATGGGTTCCTTTCAATATTGATATATTTGATTGTTTTATGAAGTATGAAACATTAATTGACATAATCCCATGATTTTAAGATGAATCCCCATGAACCCATACATACCCCATGTTTTCTATGCTAAGATGATTCTGTGGGCTTTTAGCCATGAATGAAGAAATTTATGAAGATATGCATGTTCTTTATTAAAGTGATGAAAATGATCTAAGATTCTTTGAGATTAAAGCTTATATGTTGCTATTATTGTGAAAGGAATGGTCACATAATACCTAATACATGCATGTGAAAGGATTTTCCTACATAATGATTCTTAAAGGTTGAACGCTTTCTCAACTAACTTAGAATCAAATTTATGAGCTATTATAAAGAAAGTTAGTTTGGACTAGAAATTTGAAGTGCCTTCAATGAAAGATAAGTCAATTGATGAATTATGACTATTTCGTGGGATTATGCTTAGCACCTAGAGGATATTGAGATGTAAGCTCTCTTGTAGCTTGAAGTCGGGTTTCTAGTAGCAATCTACTTATCCCTAACCTATGTGCCACCATAGGATCGTGGTCTCAAATAGACATGATTCTCTTAGATAAACATTAGTTAGTGGATCCACATAAGCTAGAAGTTGAGGTTCTTACCTTGGCAAGTTAGAACACCCCTTTTTGGTGTGGGTAGATACCTGATTCCATGTTATAACTCACATGGTCTCTATGTCGGTTAAGGCTAATTCCACACTAAAGACGAACTAAGTTTACTTAAAGAAGTATTTCCAAGTGTTCAAAAGAGAAGTTTTACTTGCATTTTACCATGACTATTATGATGTTTTCTAAACTTTTTTTTATGACTTTAACTTGATATTTGCATGAGCAGGAAAAGGTCCTTTCAGTATGATTTATATATATATGCATTGGTATCATACTTGGTACATATTTGTACTAACGCATACTCTTGTCTAAATAATTTTCTTCAATGTAGGGTCCGACGTTACTGATTCTCATCCCTGTGGCTAGGAGTCACATTGACCATACTCATTAGTGGTGACTCCTTATGTTTTGAGGATCGAACCTTTATCGCTTTCAGTCTTTACTTTCAAATATTGTACGTGATGTCGGGGTTACATGTCGGTCACTCTTGATGTAATAGATGGCTATAGAGACTATGAAGACTTTTACTTCATTTTATAAAACCTTTTTGATATGTCTTGTTTTTTAAATCTATTGATTTCCTATTATCTTGTTTATGCATGCTAAATGGCTTGTGTAGGGCCTCTTGGGGTCTTATACATCACGTTACTTCTAGGGTGTACATTGGGTCGTGACAGTTTGATTAACCATTACACCTCTGACGAGCCATTATTCATATTGACATATATTTAGGGTTACAACTACTCTCAGAAGAGCAGACGACAACCAAAGTGACTAACCATCAGGCGAAGTGTCAGAGGAGCTTGGAAATTACAGCTTTCTATTTTTTTTTAAAATTTCAAAATTCATGTAATTATAAATAGTTTTTTTAGGTTTTATTTTACTATCATATTTTTAGCAAAGAAGAAGAAAATAGTACTAACACCTCTCTAAAGGGTCCTCTATCATCAAAGCAAAGATCTACAATATTTCAACATGGTTTAACCCTCGTAATGTACATAGAGACTGTGTTACTTCTTTCCTCATCGTTGGTTGTGATTTGGAGGAATCTTCATAGTGAAGAAGTCTCATTTTTAGGTGGTGTTGCTTCTATTTGGAGGTAATAATTCTTACACTTCATTTAATTGAGTGAGTCCAAGTTATAGCTATTCTATATAATCAATAACACAAATAGATGGTTGGAAAATCGTATTTGGATAGTTATGTGATGTTGGGCTGTTTTTGAAGTACCTTCTGATGTAGTTGTTGCTGGAATTTTTAGAAATGATTTGTTTGTGTGTGGTTGTTTTTTATATGAGTGTAGAAGAGAAGAAGAAGTATAGATGGGTAATTACTTGTAAGATAAATAAGTTTAACCTTGGTTCTATTATTGCATTGAAATTTTGAAATGGTTTATTCTTGGTTCAACGTCTTGTGTTTGAGGGGACTATTTGTTATTGAGGAGACTTTTGTTATTAAGGAGACATGCTAAAACACTACAAACTCCATCAATTTTAAGTTAAGGTTCTGCCCTTTTATTCTCTTATTGCTTATGCAGAGAAAGACATGATTCCAAACGTAATTATTGGATGAACTCACAGGATGGTGATCAAAAGCCGTAAGTTCGAGTTATTATGATTATATTGAATAATTATAGGATTTTATTACATATATTTTGTTTCTGACATTAATGATTTGAAGGCTCATGGTTGGGATTTGGTTGTGGTTATTTTGGGGATGGAAATGAGGGTTGTGGCGATGCGCTGAATTTTTATTGTTGTGCAGGGATAATCTATATGGTTGTTGTTGACTATTGTGTAGTCCTCCACTTGTTAATAGTTGCTGCAATAATGTATGTTATGTCATTAATTTGGGGTTGTAATTTGGAGAAGAAATTGTAATGAAGCATACATTTAAAGAAGGTCTAGTGAGCTTATCACTCTGCTAGTAAGCTCTAAATTTCTACTTTTACCCTAACATGTTAATATTCTTCTTGTAATTATTGTGTGACATGGTTTTTTGTAGATTACATACTGTAAGGAAGAGGTAAAATCTATATTAATAACGCAAGACACAAAATTGAGGTATGTTGGCTAAGCGATGTACTTCCTTTGAGCGCGAATTTTGGAATCCTAAATCGTCAAATGTTGTTTTACAATTCTATTGCTAGAAAGACCTTTTGTGAAAGGCATTGAGATTGCAACTAGCGTATTTCTGTGACTACATTATGTTTTTGTTCCACTCGTTCGGTTATATAGGGTATTCGGTGTTTTTATATCCTTTTGTTGATTCTCTTGACTATAGGTTCATGTGTACAAATTCTTATTCTTCTTTAGGTGTTGCAACTTAAATGATTACGGATGAACAGTATGAATTTGAAATCAGTCCTTCTTCCTTTAATTCATTGATCTCCAAAACTCTTAAATACAACTCGTATTTAACTACTAAAGGACATGTATTTTGAAATACCCTCTTTTTATAAACTATTAAGGAAAGATATATAGTGATTAACATTTCAAGGACACTTCATCCAATTCTAAGTGTCAATGATCGCTTGTCAGTATAAAACCCAACTAAATGAGTTGGGGTCGAATCCCACAGGGAGCGGTACATGTTTATGATTCAATAGAAAAGTGTGAACATTGTCAAATCAGTCATAGGAATAGAAATTATCGAATAAAGCCATCATTCAAATCAGGGGGTAACACGAATGTCATATGGGGGTTTTGGGTTGAAAATATCAACTACAAACAGTGGAAAATAATACGAAATAACAATAATGAGACGGGTTCTTGGGATGTGATTCGATTATAGTCTAATATAGGCAAATGGGTAATTGCAACTATTATAAAATAGCCAAATATTAGTGAGTAAGCTAGACTATAGAGGAGGTAAACTTTCTCTCAAACAATTTACCCCGAATCAAATCGATTTCTCTCGAACATCAACAAGCATGCAAAATAAGAACTGCCCACACCTTAGTCCATTCACTCTCTCGAGTTGAATGTGTGGGATTGGATTTAAGGTTCAGTCTCTTGAGCTGAATCCATGACAACCCAATACCCACAGACCATCAATCAATAATTTTAGTTTTAAAACCTCTCTCGAGCAATCCAAAAACACAAGGGTAGAACTGCATTTGCCACTACAATTCTTAAATTAAACTACAATTAATGATTGAACTCACTTCTAAATAGCATTTCAATTAACAATTAGCAATACCCATAAACTGAATCAGCCCATAATCACATAACACACCCCAAGAATTTGGATTTTAGCTAGACATCATAAAAAGATAAAAATCCTTACCAAATTGAGTTTCCATCAACTGGGTAAGATTAATTTTGTCCTTACAATGCTCTAATTTGAAGAATCTAAAAGACCTACTTCCAATTTCTCAAAAGTTAAAACTTCAATTCTTCAAAGCTAAAGGAATACTAGAGAAAACTTGTCTCACAGTTCAAAACTTAATAATGGACTAAGATATTATGATATAAGATACTAAACTAAATGTTCAAAAATGTATTTATAGTCGCAAAAAATGTGTTGCGAAGAGTAAGTCGTCCTCGCTGAACTACTCGGCGAGCCGCCCTTCGGTCGCTTCCATTGCCCTTCTGCCTTGGCATTCAGCATCCTCAAGGTCTGTAACTTTGGGTGATCTAAAACTGCATCGCGGAACCACTCGACGATCTGCCAACTACTCCTTACTCTCACCAACTTGGTTCTTTCCTTCAGGGCTTGGCACACTAGAACTTTAGGCGGTCAAGTAGCCCTTCGTTGACTAGCTAAGTGGACTTGGCGATCACCAGGTTTACCTTTCTTCATTCTTTCATCCTGTTTTGTTCCTTTTTGCAAATTAGTGTCCTTGCTTTGTTCCTCAATCCATATACCTGGAAATAAAGGGTTTTACATCAGTTATTGGAACAAATTAAGCATTTGAGGACACTAAATATATATAAATAAAGCCCTAAATGAGTCTAAATGAGTCCAAATATCAGACTCATCAATACCCCCAACTTAAACTTTTGCTTGTCCTCAAGTAAAACTCAAGTTCAGCAGTTCAAAGAGGATGTCCCAAATAGTGCTACAAAAAACTCAATCATGAATGCACACAACAACACTCAACCTACACATGCAAGGATCAATTGTGCACTCAAGTATTCAAGTTGTGACTCACCATTATCAAAGATTCTCAAGATCAACAAAGGTGCTCAAATGCCCTCACAACAAAAATGATTCCATATTCACACACAATGGTTCAACACTTTATAGCTCCGGAATCACATACAACTTTCACACTCACAAAGATGAACATATGCATGACTTCACCCATAGGTTTGCCCTTATTTTCCAATCAACAATCATTTCAGATAACTCAAGATCAAAAGGGTCTTATCAAGGCTTGTAATGGGGCTGAGTGTAAAGGTATGGTCATTTAGGCTCAGTGGTTTCTATCCTCATGAAATGTGGTGTGAACATCACTTTCTTCCTTTTGTTTCAATATTTTCATTCATGCTCAAAATTTACCCCATTATTCACCTCTCATAGAATACCGGACACCCAAATTCTTTTACAACTTTCACAACTTTATTTCTCAACTTTATAATTCTTTTTATTTTTCATTCTTCTTTTCTCTCTCTTTTTTTATGGAGGGGTTCCATATTTTTCAAAACCATGGATCAAGGAGGATTTCTTCACACTTCTTGATTTACCTTCTCTTTTCACCACACCCCCAACTTAGGCTTTTGGTCTATGTTGGATATTCAAACAATCCACACTTCATGAGGATTATGGGTTAATGGACAAAGAGGGGTTACAATTGCATCGAGTTTCTTCAAAGAAATGGATAAGGCTCAAAGGGTGTTCAAGCAAAGTTCACACATCTCACAAGGTTGGCCACAAAAAAGGTATATTATCAAATTGTTTCACTCTTCAAAATTATTGCCTAAGATCATTTCAAGACCTTGCATCACTTAGTCAACCGGACCTACGGGCAAATTCTAGGTGTCATCACACAAGGTTCACGGTAAGCTCATCACACAAGGCACTTGCACCAATATCAAACAAGACTCCACACTTTCTCTAGTGTGCATTGTTCATCACAAGATACTTCATTCAATAACTGTCTAGTTATAACGAGTTGCACAAAGTTCACACATTTTCTATGCAACTTCATTTGACCTAATCGTAGCCGCACATTAATTTTTGTTCGGTTAAGAGAACTATTTAAGTCATCGGTATTGATCATGACCGATACTAAACCTTGCACAAGAACAACCACAATAACACACAAGAGGTGGATTTTGTCAGAAGGGTTAAAAACCATTTGCATTCAAAACAAGGAGCCATAAGCTCAAACATCCACAAAACAGTGACAAAACACAATTTACAACACAAAACCCAATATATATATATATATATATATACAAAAATGATAATCACAAGAGGTAGGTATGGAAATACCTCAACCCACCACAAATAAAAAGTAGTTGTCCAAAAGTGTTGCAAAAAACTAAAAAGTAAATAAAAATGACAGAGAGGGAGGTAAAGAAGGGTCATGTCTACATAATCGCTCCATCTGTCAGGGCATCAGTGCCCGGTGTAGCATCAGTAGCACTGGATCCACTAGGGCATGCTATGGACGTCTGTGTCAGCATTGTTTGAATCACCGACTGTACAATCGTCTCATCAAAATTTGGCAGGTCTCTATAGATGTTCTCCTCTTGCACCTCTAGCTGCTCCTCGTCTGTCTATGCTTCCGACTCATCGACTTCCACATCATCCATCGGCACATCTTAGTTGGTAACCGAATGAATCTCATAACAAGCCGGGGAATCCACATCATCAGCTGCCTCCAAAAGTGTAGTAAAGTCTGTGGACTTCAAGTTGTCCACATCCTTCCTCAAACCAGCAACCTAGGCTTTCAAAGCCGTCACCTTTGAAGTATCCCCCTGTCGACTTTCACAAGTCTCTACACTCATTGTAAGAGTGTCGATAGATTCTCGGAGAGATGTTAGTGAAGCTAGGATAGCATTCTCAATCATCCATGGTACTGCAGCCTCTCATAGGGTAGCCCGCACATCAGTAGAATGGGCCGAGTGCCCCATTTTCAGGATCATGGCTTGAGTGATCTTGGTGGTCTGGGATGCAGAAGAAGAACTAGGAGTCTGGCAAGAGTAGGGAAAGATGCCTCTGCAGGTATAGAATCAACATCCACCTCATGGGATGCATCCATTGGAGTTGCTCTCCTCTTGTCTTCCTCCTCCGAGTGTACTCAACTTTTACACGCCGGATAATTGTGGTCGATATGGGGGTAACCTATATGTCCCTCTTCTCATCACGAGGAACTCCAGCACACTAGCACAACTCTGTAATCAGGACCAGAAAGGGAAAAGACGTATGGTTCTATTTGGCCCTCATGGTCATCTCCTACTCAATGATGAGTCCTATGTTGAGCGTCTTCCTCGCTATCATGGATCTGAGACAGGCCACATTTGAGTGGCGAAGGATGGACTCATTCTGCGAAGGCATGATAAAGCTGTTGATGAACCCGAACCAATACCGAGCGGCAATATTCAGGTCTTTCTTCTCGATTGGAGCTCCTGCCTCAATCCACCTTAAGGTGGTATCAAAAATCAAGGGTGCAAGCTAGCCCTTTAAGTCATCCAGGGACTGCACTGTAGCCAACCCTCATATAAATGCGCAAAACCTATAGCCCTATCAAGTACTGTATTGATGTGATCGCTACTGCACCCTACTTCTTTCCCTCGGACCATAACAGACTTCACCGGTCTAAAAGCACTGGCCTTCTTTTTTCCTTTAGGAATCAGGTCACCGTATGTTATGTAGAATTCCCAGACCCATATAGGAATATAGGGGCCTCGGGGCCTGGTGAACTACTCGAATCTATGAAACTGGAGAGTGTTCCTCACAGATCAATATATGCCCACTAAACCTTCCGTAGACAACAACTTCTTTTCCAGAATCATCCTCAGTCCCTCGACTTAAAGTCTATTGAGTAGTCGGGGAGGAGGACCCTGTACTAGTGGCACTGGAACCAAAGTCGGTGTCGGAGCTGGCACTGCATCAACTGTAGGAGAGGTGGCCTCTGGAACTCTCGATGAATCTGGGCGAGACCTAGCATGGATTATTGCTCACTGGGACTCTAGAGGTTGGTCATCATTCGGCTCGGAGAATACAGGCTGGGAGTCAAAGGATTCTCCCTCACTGCCGTAATTGTGCCCCGGTATCTCAGATACGAACTTCTTGCCCTTGCCTTTTCCTCCCTTTGGAGGTTCTATCCTTCCCTTTTTTAGAAAGGGTAGCTACCCCCTCGTTGAAGACTATGTCGCGTGCTCTTTTCTAGGGCGTCATGTCTAAGAAGGTTCTAGCCATATATTTAAAACACACCAAAATAAGTTAGAACGATTCAAGAAAAATTGCAAAAAAACTCGCCGAACCGATCGTTTAATCGCCGAATTACTTTGGAGAGCTAGATCGGGCTCGCCAAAAGGATTGGCTCAAATATTTTCTGAAAAAATGGCATGTAGGCGATGGGAAAGGTCTTTCGGTGAATCACCGACATCATTCAGCGAGCATAGACAAGCCCGCCAAAGATACAGTGTATTTTAAGGGTTGGAGATGCAGAAAGGGCAATCAAAAAAGACATTTGATGAGTCGCCCAGTACACTCGGCGAACTCAAGCTTCTCGCTGAAAATTACACCACCCAAACTCAACAATAGTATGGAATTAAAGGCGATAAAGAGGGACTCGTCGAACCACCGAGTGGTTTGGCGAGCTCAATCCAGCTCGCCAAACAATCCAACGTGCCATTTTCAACCCCAACTTCCAAAATAAACCCCGCAGCACCCAAAAACAAAATCAAAACATACACTTTTTCAATTAGAATCAGACCCATAATACCCATGCCACTGGGGTACTCATACTTTCCTTGATTTGGCCAAAATTGGCCATTTGATGACTTTAGCCCTTAAGAATGACGTCAAATGCTCCATCAATAGGCAAAACACATCATTTAGAATAAATTCGGGTTAATCAAACTTCACCCAACTAGACTCAACACCAATAAAACACAACCTACAAGATTTTGATCAGTTTTAAAGAACGAAACTTGGGAAGTTAATAATTAGGCATTTTAGGCATGATATCGAAATTAAAATATGCACACAAGTACACATTTACTATTTCAGAGAGACCCAACACACAGAAATAATAAAAATACAATTGCAAATGAGTTTAACCTCTAAATACAAGTTTGGGGTTCAAAAAACCAACCTTTAATGCCGAATATGAGAATTTGAAAATCTAAGCGGCAAAGTATCCAACTCCGAACACAGATTCAATGACTAGAAAGCGGTAAAAATGCAAAAATATCAAAAATATAGTGTGGGTGTGATTGTATGAAGTTTAAAAGTGAGGGAATGTGAAGGAATTTGAAAGTTTAAACCTTTGGCCTTTTAAAACCGCTCAGTTTGCGCCCTACCGACGATGTTAGTCGACCTCGCCGAGTTTTGCAGGACCTCCCGTTAATGTGGGGGTCCTAATGGCAGACAAAGTCGGGATCACCGACCTGTTCGGCAATTCACCGACTTGTCCATGGGCCCGCTAAGTTTTAGAAACTCCAATCTGATAATTTATTGGGTCCAACGGTGGTCCAACTCGGGCTCGCCGACCTCTTCGGTGAGTCACCGACTGGAATTTTAGCTCATAAAACTGCATATTTCAAACACAATCCACACTTTAACCTGCACGTTATTTAAAAATAAAAAGAAATCAAATAAAAACTTGGGTTTCCTCCTAAGTAGCGTCTTAGTTAATGTCGTGGCACGACAGAAGTCCACACTCAAATTTGATTCATTGGATTTGCCCTAGTGTCACTAGGTAGCCCCCCTTTTTGTGTTGGGTAAAGACGAGACAACGTATGACCCATTTGGGTCTCTAGTAGATGAATAGACATGGAGTGAGAGGCAGCCATCTGATTCAGCATCGAGACATTCTCTTTTATCTCTTTCAACACTTTGTCGTGCTCTTCGACTCTGTGGAGAATAAGTGACAGTATCTCTTCTACATGTCCATCCTCATAGTCCTTGGACTTTCTACGCTCATGAGGAGGAATGTGTCGATCTTTCTTTTAGTACGGTACTTCTAATTCCATGATCTTTCTAGCCAAGATATCCAGCTAAGTCAATAGTGTGGCCAAATTCTGGTCCTTCTCTGTCTCCTTGTTGGTCTTAGTCAGCTGATCAAGGAGTTGTGTTGTTATTGCATAGGGTTGTCAGATTAGGCCACTCAGAGAAAGTTGGTCAGCCACTCCTATATTCTCAGGACCAAGACCTCTATAGAACCAGTCCAGTAGCATCTTAACTTGGATTCCATGAGTTGGGCATTGCAGCAATAGTGTCTTAAATCTCAGCCACAACTCATGGATTGACTCACCCTCCAATTAATTCAAATTTAGGATGTTATCCCTAAGAATCATCACTTTTGATGGAGGGTTGTCCAATTGGTTACCGTTGCTATAAGACATGCTCTTTTCCTCTGTTCTAAAGAAGCAACACACAAAAACCAAAAGTGAAAGTAAGTAGATTCAACTATGACTAAAAAGAACAAAATTCAATTTCACCAAAAGAATCCTACACAACACTCCTCCCCGGCAGCGGCGCCATTTTGATTAACGATTCAAGGACACTTCATCCAATTCTAAGTGTCAACGATCCCAAGTCAGTATAAAACCAAATAAATGAGTTGTTGTTGAATCCCACAGGGAGCGGTACGTGTTTAAGATTCAATAGGAAAGTGTGAACATGGTCAAATCAGTCATAGGAATAGAAATTATCGAATAAAGACATTATTCAAATCAGGGGGTGACACGAATGTCAAATGGGGGTTTTGGTTTGAAATTATCAACTACAAATAGTGGAAAATAATACGAAATAACAATAATGAGATGAGTTCTAGGGATGTGATTCGATTATAGGCTAATAAAGGCAAATGGGTAATTGCAACTATTAGAAAATAGCTAAATATTAGTGAGTAATCTAGACTATAGAGGAAGTAAACTTTCTCTCGAACAATTTACCCGAATCAAGTCAATTTCTCTCGAATATCAACAACCATGAAAAATAAGAACAGCCCACACCTTAGTCCAATCACTCTTTCGAGCTGAATCAATGGGATTGTTTTAGGATTCACTCTCTCGCGCTGAACCCATGACATCCCAATACCCACAGACCATCAATCAGTAATCTTAGTTTTAAAACCTCTCTCTCGAGGAAGCCAAAAATACAAGGGTAGAACTGCATTTTCAACTACAATTCTTAAATTAAACCACAATTAATGATTGAACTTACTTTTAAATAGCATTTGAACTAACAATTAGTAATACCCATAAACTAAATCAGCCCATAATCACATAATCACACCCCAAGAATTGGGGTTTTAGCTAGACATCATAAAAAGATAAAAATCCTTACCAAATTGAGTTTCCATCAACTGGGTAAGATTAAATTTTTCCTTACAATACTCTAATTCGAAGAATCTCAAAGACCCACTTGCACTTACTCAAGTGAAAAACTTCAATTCTCCAAAGCTAAAGGAAAACTAGAGAAAACATTTCTCACAGTTCAAAATTTAATAATGGACTCAGATATTATGATATCAGATACTAAACTAAATGTTCAAAAATATATTTATAGTCACCAAAAATGTGTTGAGAAAAGTCACTCGGTAAAGTAAATCAGGCTCACCAAACAACTCGGTGAGCCACCCTTCGGTCACTTCCATCGCCCTTTTACCTTTGCATTCAGCATCCTCAAGGTCTGTAACTTTGGGCGATCTAAAAATGCATTGCGGAACCACTCGGCGATCCGCCGACTGCACATTTCTCTCGCCAACTTGGTTCTTTCCTTTAGGCTTGACACACTGGAACTTTAGGCGGTCAAGTAGCCATTCGGCGACTCGCCAAGTGGACTTGGCGATCACCAGGCTTGCCTTTCTTCATTCTTTCATCATGTTTTGTTCCTTTTTGCAAATTAGTGTCCTTTCTTTGTTCCTCAATCCATATACCTGGAAATCAAGGGTTTTACATTAGTTATTGGCACAAAATAAGGATTTGGGGACACTAAATCTATATAAATAAAGCCCTAAATGTGTCCAAATCTCAGACTCATCATATAGAAACTAAATGAAACATATATAGAAACTCAGGTTTAAGTTACCTTTCTAAATCCGTCAGAAGGTTCAATTTGATCTGCAAGTATATGAGGTTCTACGAGACATTTACATATGATACGAAAGTGATTACGAGATTATGAGAACAAGAGTACCAATGGGCCAAGATTGGAAACATGATTATTGTAACACAAATGTATTAAAAATCCATGACGTGACAAGCTATGCATTTTACTCCTGAGTTATAATTGGAAGGTATGAGTTCTATTGCCTATATTTATACATATGAGACACAGATGGCCACAAGTTGGAAAATATGATGTCGGTTAGCTACCGAAAGGCACCACTATTCCAAGAACTTAGTTGGGTATAACATGCATTTTCATCTATATATATGTATTCACTACATACGATTATGCAAACATAACATGCATATTTAATTTATGTGAGGTTAGATGTCAGCCATGGAGGCTATTAGAGTTTCTGGGTTATGTGGTATCTTTATTACCCTTTTTATAACAACTATTTATGATTCTACTTTCTGCCTTACATACTAGTACATTTTTATTCGTACTGACATCCCATTGCCTGGGGATGCTGCATTTTTGTTTTGTGTGTGCAGGTCCAGGTAGGGATTCTCATTGACCCCTCCGCTAGGATTCGGGGTTCAGCTATGAGTTGGTAAGTGATGAGTCCACAAATTGGACTCATTTAGGGATATATTTTTAATAGAAATTGTGTCCTTAAATGCTTATTTTATCTCAGTATCTGATGAAAACTCTTAAGTTTCAGGAATTTAAAGTTTGAAGGAAAGCATTGACATTACTTCGCAAGAAAGAACGAAAAGGCTGAAAAGAACAAGAAAATAAAGGCCTGAGGATCACCGAGTCCACTTGGAGAGTCGCGGAAGGGTCTCACTTCGCCTCTGGTTCCAGTGTGCTGAGCCCTGAAGGAAAGGATCAAGTCGGTGGAAAAAAGGAGTAGTCGACTCATCGTTGAGGAATTCTGCAAAGCAGTACTGTGTCGCCCAATAACCCAGAGCACGATGATGTCGAAGGATGGTGCAAGATGGCGATGAACTACACCAAAGGGAAAATCGGCGAGTTGATCGGTGATTCCAACTATTGTCTTCGAATGATCCGCTGCAGCACAGATTTTGAAAACTATAAATACTCGTTGAGAGTTATAGCTTAGTAATCAGATTTTAGTAGTAGATTTTAGTATCAAATTTTCAATATAGAACAATTAATATAATTGTAGTACTTTGTTTTTTGCTCTGACTTTGAGAGGGTTTTGGAAACTTGAAGAAGAAGAGGGTTTCATCTCCAGGGGTTTAGACTTGGGTCACTTGGATTCTTCATTCTTGGCCTGTAACAGGGCTTAAATCTTCATACCCACGTTAATGCAAGCTCATTTAGGTATAAATTTATATCTCTTGATGTGTGGCTAAAAACCCCAATTCGTAGGGTGTGATTTAGCGAATATGGGTTAAGATTGTTGTTGGGTCTTCCTTGCTAATAGATTAGATGTAGTTTAATGGTGATTTCATCTAGTAGTTGTGGATGAATTTAACAAATTTGTAGTTGCAAATACAAGTTTATTTATGTGTTTTTGGCTTGCTTGAGAGAGAGGTCGCAGAACCAAGACTACTAGATTGATGGCCTAAGGAGTGGGTCGACATGAAGTTCAGCCCGAGAGGGTGAGCCCTAATCCCATATCCTGACACTCAGCTTGAGAGAGTGAGTGGGGTAAGGCATATGCTAGTCTTTATGTGGCAAGTGGGTGTTCGACAGGAACCCATTTGAAACGGGGTAAGTTGCTCAAGAGAGAATTTATTCCCACGTATAACTTAGCCTAGTCACACTATTACTCTATAAATTTTCTATCGAAAGCACGGACCCAACAATTTATATTAACTCGTATTCCGGTCACATCCGAGAATCACCTCTCATTCATAGATTTCTTTATTATTTCTACTGTTTTAGCTATACTTGTGACAAAACCCCCAAATTGATATTTGACACTTTTGTGTCGCCCTTCAATTTACAATATTTTTAATCAATAATGTCTTTAGCTACAACTAGTTACAACGGAATTTTATTTTTCTATTAATGCTCGAAACCAATCCCTTGGGACTCGACCCCAACCCTTGGTTGGGTTATTATACAATTGCATGATCATAGATACTTGCATTGGAAGTTGTGTCGTTGATTACGCAAATATCAAATTGGAGCCACTGTCGGGGAGTGGTGTTACTTGAGAATTTTTAGATTAGTAGAATTTATGTTCTTCTTAGTGTCGTCTACTTTAGTTTAGTTTGTTTTTTTGTGTGAATATTTCAGAAAGCACGAGTGTTAATGGTAGCAACGGTATCCAGGTAGGCCACCAAGACGACATTGGAAATCTCAAGGATGTCCAAGAGCCCAACATTAATGGCCCCGATCTCATGGGAGGTGCTGGAGCCATCCGTTTACCTCCAGCCGAGGGAAATGCATTGTTTCACATAACAAGTACCATGTTGCAACTCTTGTAACTGAATGGACTTTGCAGTGGACTGGCTCATGAGGATCCTCACGAGCATCTTCAAAACTTTGTAGATGTGTGTGGACCATTCTAGTTCAAAAACATCTCTCAGGAGTCGGTCCGGTTGAGGCTATTCCCTTTCTCGTTGATAAGAGAGGCATGCAAGTGGCTTGCCGAGCTACCACGTGAATCCATCACTTCTTGGGAGGAGTTGGTAACCGCATTTCAAGTGCGATTCTTCCCTTCTTCAAAAATGATGTCACTACGGATAGCATCCAGAGCTTTAAACGTCTAGATGGAGAGCCTCTGCACGAAACCTGGCTTCGGTTCAAAAAATTAGTTCTCCAATGCACATTCCATGGTTTTCCTGATTACGTGCTACTTCAACACTTCTATCGGAGCTTAGAGTCGATGAACAAAGGCGTCGCTGAACAACTCTCGTCGGGAGGCTTAATGCCGCAGCCATATGCAGTAGTAGCCCAGCTTGTAGATGGTATGACAACCATCAATAGTGCATACTACACTCGTGAGGACTAAGTCTCCCCTCTCACTTTCAAACTATCCAAAGAACCGATTGAAAAAGACAATGAGAGAGACCAGAACATGGCCAAAATCATGACATAAATTGATATCCTATCCAACAATGTCTTGGGGGCCGGAGCCCGTTGTGTCAACGTTGTGGGAGTCGGGAGAGCTAATCTTGAGGAAATGAAGTTTGAAGCCTTGTATAACGAGGAGGTAAATTTTCTAGCCAACCAAAGTGGTGGCTACCGCTCAAATTACCCAAGGCAGGGTGGTAACCAAGGTTGGGCTAGAGATGAAGGTTGGAAGGACCATGATTGTGAATTGAGGGATCGTAATCCAAATTGGAAGGATGGGGAGAAGGATAGATACGTGCCTCCTCATGAGCGCCAGAAGCCAAAGGATTCAGACGGTGGTAGATCTGACGATATGCTCTCGCGCATCCTCAACAAAGTTGAAGGGTCAGACAAAATGCTAAAAGGCATGAAAGAAGACGTGTCTACCCTTAGCTAGACCGTTACCTCTCATTCAGTTTCAATCAAACAGTTAGAGACCCAAATGGGTCATATCTCGTCGCGCCTAAATCCGAGACAGCCAGGGGTTTTTTCGAGTGATACCATGGCTAACTCCAAGAGTGAGGTTTAAAAGAGAACTTACATCATGTCACGACGTTAACTAAGGCATTGTTTGGGAGGCAACCCAACACCATTTATTATTTTCTTTTGCTTTGATAAAATAATGGTGTGTTGATTGTGCAGATAGAAATGTGGAGAATGAATGAACAGTGCAGATAAGCGAGCAATAGATTCAGTCGGTGAGTCGCTGAAAGGGTCGGTGAATCTGATCTTATCCGCCGTTTGACTAAAGACTTCGTCGACATTGGAGTCTATAAAACTCAGTGAGCTTTGGAAATTTTTGGCGAATCGCCGACCAAGTCGGTGATAACTATGGGAACCGCCGATTGGACCCCCATAAAATAGAGGTTTTGTAAATTTCGGTGAAGAAACTAAATAATTGGTGCTCCACCGAGTGAGTAGGCGAGATTGACTAATGTCGCCAAGTGGGAAAAAATAGGACGGTCTTTGCAAGCCAAAGGTTTAAAAGTTTCCACTTCATTCATTTTCCCTCACTTTTCATCTGTCCAAACTCACACCAGCACTCTAGTTTTTATATTTCTTGCACTTTTGGAGTATTTTGTTTCATTGATTTGTGCGCGGATTTGGATTGCATTGTCGCCTAGCTTCTCAATAGCATTTCAATCAGTACAACAGGTTAGCTTCTTACTACTCGTAATTATTTTGTCAGTATTATACTCATTTGCACATTCTTTGGCATTGTTAAGATCTGCTGAACCTTCCTGATTGGATAGAATTGGTTAAGTGTCAATTGTTATTCGATAACCTTGCTTAAACAATGAAATCCTGCTCTCCGTTGTATCTATTCGAGTTAATGTGTAATGAGTGGTATTCGTATGTTATGGGTGTTAGTTAAATTTTTGTTGTTTGTGCTTAAAATGTATTTTCGGGGCTTGCGGGGCCAATTTCGAATAGTTGGGTCAAAAGTACGCATGATAGGTGATTTGGCGATCTGTGAAAAGCTCGCCGAACCACTCCGCGGGCCACCTAAGTACCCCATCTCACCCTTACTATCATGCATTATTTGTTGTGGCTGCTATAACTTTTGGTGAGAAGCGTAGGATCGCCAAGTGCACGTGGTGACTCACCGAATGACACCTTAATCGCCCTTTGTCTGCACTCGTAACTTCTTCTGCACTGTGACCTTCGGCGGATTGTCTGTGGCTCACCGAATGTATTCGGTGGCATACCGAATGGATTATCTAGTCTTTCTGCAAATGAAAGTCTCTGTTTTGGTTGTCAAATATGTTCTAACATTATCTCAAAGACTTTGCAGACATGGCCAGACCAAAAGTTGCAGGAAGGAACATGCCACCCAGACACATAAGAGGACAACAATTCAGAAGAACAGACAAGAGCGAGAGAAAGGAAGTAAGTTCCAGTATGAGGGTTCATATTGACCCTGATGTCCCTTCATGGGCTCGAGAGTTCGTCAATGCGATAGATGCCTTCAAAGCAACACATGATTTGGATAACATGGTTGAAGCAAACATCGCTACAAAAGCTGAAGTAGAGAGAAAAGGAAATGAGAACCTGAAGCAGACTAACAACACTCCGGGCACTAATGCCCAGGCAGATGGACAGACTGCATAGACAAGACTTTTCTTTACCTCCCTCTATGTATTCGTTTAATTTACATTCTGGATATTTTGTTATGTGCATTTGAAGACAAATGTTTTTTTTATTTGTGGTGGGGTGAGGCCCACACCTTTTTGTGTTGACAGTTGCATTTTGTGTATATATTTGGGCTGTCTGTTTATAAATTTTGTTTGCACTGCTTTCTGTGGATGTTTGAGCTCATGGCTCCCTTTTGTTTTAAATTACAAAAATGATTTTGACCCTTCCAGAAATTTTTTTGAAAGTTTTTGCCACCTTTCGTGTGTTGAAAGTGGTTGTTCATTTACAAAATTTAAGTCTCGGTTTCGATCAATACCGATGACTTGAATAAAGCTCTCAATTGAACGAACATGAATGCGCGGCTATGACGAGACCAAATGAAGTTGCACTGACAATATGTGAACTCTTTGCATATTGTTGTGATTAGCAATTTATCGAATTGATTCTCTTGTGATGACCGTTGCACACTAGCGAAAGTGTGTAGTCTTGTTTGACTTAAGTGTCGATGCCTTGTGTGATTAGCTTACTTTGAACGATGCATGAATAAACCTATAATTTGCCTCGTTAGTCTGATTTATTTATAAAGGTGTGCTCCTGAGATGATCTTAGGCAACTTTAAAGAGTGTGAGCCAAATTTGACATATACATCTTTTGTGGCCTACCCGTGAGTGTGTGAAACTCTTTTGAACACCCTTTGAGCCTTACCTTTCTTTGGAAGAAACTTGATGAACCCTAGACCTTACTTGATCCACTACATATAATCCTCTTGATTTGTGGTTTAGTGGTTAAGTTGGAGGTGTGCTGAAAAGGAAAAGGAGAAGTCAAGAAGTGCAAGAAAAGGTCTCTCTAACGCATGGTATTGCAAAACAAAATGGAAACCCTTCAAAAAATAAAAAGTTGTGGAATAAAAGTGCAAAAGGAATTGGGTTTCCAAGAAATACATGGAGAGTGAATAAAAGGATGACTTAGAAGCACTAGAAGAAAAAGTGATAAAGGAAGGAAAAAAGACGTTTTGAGAACACCACATTTCACGAGGATGAAGACATCACTGAGCCTAAATGACCATACCTCTGCACTCAGCCCCATTACAAGCCTTGAAAAGACTTTTTTAATCTTGAGTAAGCCAAACCAAAAGTCGATTGGAAAATAAGGGTAAACCTATGGGTGAAAACACGCATTGTGTTCCTCTTTTTGAGTGTGAGCGTTCCATCTGATTCCTGATCTTAAATTGATTAATTTTTGTGTGTGAAAATGGAATCATTCTTTGTGTGAGGGCACTTAGATACTTTTGTTGAGCTTGAACTTGCATTAGTAGCACGTATTGCGAGCATGAGAATCTTTGATATTGGTGTGTCACAACTTGAATCTTTGGGTACACATTTGATCTTTGCATAAGTAAATTGAGTTTTGTTGTGTGCATTCATGATTGAGTCTTGTGTAGCACTGTTCAAGACACCCTTTTTGAACGACTGAACTTGAGTTTGCTTGAGGACAAGCAAAAGTTTAAGTTGGGGTGTTGATAAGTCCACAAATTGGACTCATTTAGGGCTATATTTTAATAGAAATTGTGTCTTTTAATGCTTATTTTATCTCAATATCTGATGAAAACCCTTAAGTTTCAGGTATTTGAAGTTTTAAAGAAAGCATGGACACTACTTCGCATAAAGGAACGAAAAGGCTGAAAAGAACAAGAAAATGAAGGCCTGAGGATCGCCGAGTCCACTTGGCGAGGCAACGAAGGGTCTCACTTCGCCTTTTGTTCCAGTATGCTGAGCCCTGAAGGAAAGGATCAAGTCGGTGGAAAAAAAGAAGCAGTCGGCGCATCGCCGAGGAGTTCCGCGAAGCAGTACTGTGTCGCCCAATGACCCAGAGCACGACGATGCCGAAGGATGGTGCAAGACGGCGATGAACTACACAAAAGGGTGAATCATCGAGTTGATCGGTGATTCTGACTAATGTCACCGAATGATCCGCTGAAGCAAAGATTTTGAAAACTATAAATACTCGTTGAAGTTATAGTTCAGTAATCAGATTTTAGTAGCATATTTTAGAAACAGATTTTAGTATCAGATTTTCAATATAGAACAATTAATACAATTTTAGTACTTTTTATTTTTTTCTCTGAGTTTGAGAGGGTTTTTGAAACTTGAAGAAGAAGAGGGTTTCATCTCCAAGGGTTTGGACTTGGGTCTCTTGGATTCTTTATTCTTGGCCTGTAACAGGGCTTAAATCTTCATACCCACTTGAATGCAAGCTCATTTAGGTATAAATTTGTATCTCTTGATGTGTGGCTAAAAACCCTAATTCTTGGGGATTTAGCGAATATGGGTTAAGATTGGTGTTGGGTCTTGCTTGTTAATAGATTAGATGTAGTTTAATGGTGATTTCGTCTAGTAGTTGTGGATGAGTAACAAATTTGTAGTTTCAAATACAAGTTTATTTATGTGGTTTTCGCCTGCCCAAGAGAGAGGTCGCGGAACCAAGACTACTAGATTGATGGCCTAAGAAGTGGGTCGACATGAGGTACAGCCTGAGAAGGTAAGCCCTAGTCCCATATCCTAACACTAATCTCAAGAGAATGAGTGGGGTAAGGCGTAGGCTGGTCTTCATGCGACAAAAGGGTGTCCGAGAAGAACCCATTCGAAACGAGGTAAGTTGCTCGGGAGAGAATTTATTCCCACGTATAGCTTAGCCTAGTCACTATTACTCTATTAATTTTCTATTGAAAGCATGTACCCAACAATTTAGATTAACCCGTATTCCAGTCACATCCCTAGAATCCCCTCTCATTCATAGATTTCTTTGTTATTTCTAATGTTTTTGCTTTACTTGTGACAAAACCCCAAAATCGATATTAGACACTTTTTTGTCCCTCTTCAATTTACAATGTTTTTAATCGTTAATGTCTTTATCTATGACTCGTTAGAACTAAAATTTATTTTTCTATTAATTCTCGAAACCAGTCCCTTGGGACTCGACCCCAACCCTTGGTTGGGTTATTATACTATTGTACGATCGTAGACACTTGCATTGGAAGTTGTGTCGTTGATTACATAAACATCAGTAAGCTCCACCTCTTCTTGGAGCTTTCGTAAGATATTTACTTTTGTTATACAGGTGGGTATAATCGGGGCCTTGGTCCGACCAGTGCTTATTATACTCTTAGAGGGTATTGTGGACACTATATTCTAGGTTTCTTTCTGCAGCTTCTAGTCTCCATCCCCATGGCTTGGCATGTATATATATGTATGTACCTATGTATATCTTCATTTGCATCTTCGTGTGCTAGCTAGTACCTTATTATCTTTGGCTTGTCTACCTTGGTCTATATGACTTGTTGTTGTTCAGGTTATTACCTTAATGGTCCAGTCGTAGTATTTTAGATGGTATGCTGCCCAGCCTTCTAGACCCATAGTTGAGTCAGTTTGTATGTTTTAGTGGCTTACTCGATCGCATAAGGTGAGTGGCAGTCACGCCTCCCCTAGTTTGGTGCGTGACAACAACTTTCTATCCTTGAGAGTTTGGAGAATATCTCTGAGATGACTAGCATTCCTCATTCCTCAAATAAATTAGAATGTCATTGATACACACAATAACAAACATATCAAGATATGGCTTAAACACTCCATTCATAAGGTCCATGAATGTTGCAGGAGCATTGGTGAAGCCAAAAGACATAACCACAAACTCATAGTGACCATAATGAGTCCTAAATGTTGTCTTCGGGATGTCACTTTCTTTTACTCTCAACTGGTAATAGCCAGATCTAAGATCAATCTTAGAAAATCAAGTGGCACCCTGAAGTTGATCAAATAGATCATCAATTCTCGGAAGGGGATTTTTATTTTTTATAGTAATGTTATTCAATTGGCTGTAATCAATACACATCCTAAGATAACCATTTTTCTTCCTCAAGAATAATACCGGAGCGCCCCAAGGTAAGACACTAGGTCAAATGAAACTCTTAACAAGAAGATGTTTTGACTACTCTTTTAACTCAGCTAGAGCCATTTTATATGGCGTAATGGAGATAGGTCGAGTATTAGGAATAATATCTATACCGAAGTTTATTTCTCTCTCAAGATGGACTTCAAGAAGATCATCTGGAAGGACCTATGGAAACTCACTCACAACTGAAACTAACTCAATATGTGTTGTATTAACACTAGAGTCATTAACTTGGACTAAGTGATAGATGCTCCCCTTGGAAACTAACTTTCTGGCCTTAAGTTACAAAATAAAATAACCCTTAGGCACCGTTGAACTACTCCTCCACTCTATAACTAGCTCATAAGGAAACTGGAACTTAACTACGGGAGTTCTACAATAACTGAGGCATAATAGTCATGAAGCCAGTCCAGACCTAGAATAACATCAAAGTCCACCATGTCTAACTCGACTAAGTCAGCCATGGTGTCCCTGTGATTGATAGAAATGGTAAAATGATGATAAACTCTCTCAGCTACAATTCACTTGCCAACATGTGGGGCAACACTGAAGGGCTCAAGAAGTTTCTCGGGAAGAATATCAAAACTCATAGCAATATACGAAGTCACAAAATATAGACTCGCACTTGGATCAAATAATGCATATACATCAAAATTAGAGACATAGATCATACCAGTGACAACATCCAGTGAATTCTCTTGCTCTTGGCAACTGGTAATAACATACATACTGTTTGATCATCCGCCTATCCCTAAAGTAGCTCCTCTAGGTTCAGCTCTATCTGGTGGATCCGCTGAAGAAGATTGGGCTCTATTACCTCATGTACCACTACACTGCCTATCTTAGGTCACTCTCTCATGAAGTGACCTTTTCGACTACACTTGAAGCAACCCGTGGAGCCATCACGACATGCTCCTAGGTGGTTCCTACCACACTTAGCACAAATAGGTATCTAGTTAGCCCATTTTGCCACACTACCATGAGATTGATTAGGTCTCTAGCTATGAAGTTCTGCAAATTCTTATTCCTGAACTCACCTCTGTTCTTTTGTGCAGGTTCACTAGCAGATGATAGAGCAGGTCCAGTTGGATTTTGTTGGAAATATTATCGGTTCGCATTACCGGCTTTTTCTGCCAGACTCATTACCTGTTGTCTTAGCCTTCTTGTTGTGGAACTCTTCTTCCACTGGTTGTACCATATCCTTGCAACACCTTTGAGTTTGTATGAAGCTAACTCAACACGCTCTTCCTCCGCAATATGTATCACCTCAAATACTTTTTGTAGTTCCTCCATAGAGTTTTTCGGATCCTTAGTGACACTTGATCCTATGAAGTCTAGAGGATTAATCCTTAAGAACTCAGGGATCCTAGATGTATCAGCCACATCCTGACTAATACATCTCTGTTTCCGAAGTTGGTTGGTCACCACTTGACTCAACATCAGGATGGCATCCCGAAACTCTAAATTAGTGACCTATCCTTGGGATTGCACTTCTAGTGCATTAGGGACCCCTTGATCCTGGGGATCAACATTTCTCCTAGCAGGACGACCTCGAACAACTCTTCATAAAGTCATGATCTGAAAGATACGCGAAAGCATGAATTAGAAGGAAACTTTCTTAGATTTGAACTCTATCACACAAGAAGAGTATGAAAGAAGTGAGATAGTTCCTAAATGTCACAACTTCCTAATTATAGATGTGGCGCGCTTCACACCGATAATAAGGAATCCACAGACACATCTTCATAGACACCCTAGGACTCTTCAACTATGTGCTCTGATACGAAGATTATAATGCCTCGAGCCTACACCCTAGACGTGGCTGGAACTTGAGAACCACTGTTGATTCCGAAGCGAACCATTGGCCTGCCTCATTACTCACCAGAAGACTTACTCAATAACATAGGAACTCAAAAGTAATGATTTAGCTCAAAATTCTCAAAAATATATAACTCAAAATATTTAGGAAAAACACTCAACTGGCCAAAAGAGGCAACTCAATTCTTGGACATTAACAATTGAAAATGGAGAAGACGTCTCAAAAAACTACTGTGTATGAAGCCTCTAATAACTATGAGGGAAATTGGGACAAGACCTACAACCTCCTAACAAAATCAAAAGTAGATGTGGAACTCTTCAAAACAAGGAGGCTCACCAAAGCAACTCTGGAAACTGTAAGTGGTAACAACGGAGCGCCTATTGATGACACTAAATACATGTATCTACATTATGAAAGAAGCAGGCCAAATGGAGTTAGTACATGGAATGTACGAGGATGAAAGAAGAACTCTAAAGCACATACATACGCTTGAACTGATAAAAAGGAAGAACATAATCACCTCATCTCAATTCAACTGAAGGATACTCAAGATACTCAAAGATACATTAATACACCAAAAATTTCTAAGTTAAGCCCAAACCCTTTTTGAATTGCGTATAAGGTCGTACTGAGTGACTCTTAATTTTTCTTAGGTGTTGAGGTAAATTTTTTAGTGTGGTAATGATTTTGGATATCAATTAAGGTCAATAAAAACTCCTTGCATAAAGTTGAGTTGAAAGTTTCCTAACCGATTACGTTTTGATGTAAGATTTTACTTAGGTCAACTTAAAATGATCATATCTCTTAGAATATAAAGAGTTATGTGGCCCATAACCTATTAAATTAAAGATATTTTAATCATCTTTCGAAAGCCACCAATGTCGCGTCTATCAAACTTTTGAGTAAAAAATTATTACCATTTTAGTATTGGTGTAGTGCAGTTCTATTTTAGCCGCGTGAAAATTCTAAATAAGGTAATTTTCTTCTCCTTATACAAATAGGAAAACATTAAAAAATTATTTCTTAACTCCTATAAATCCCTAAACAATCCTATTTCCATCTTTTAATCCATCATTCTCTTCTCGCTCAAATCGTAAGGCAAAACCTTAGGCAAAATCAAAGTAGAAGACTCCATTCAAGATTCTTTCCATCTTTTTCAAGATTTTTCTTCCAGGTAAGTTTTTTTCCAAGAATCCCATTCTTTCCAACTCAAATTCCTCCATACAATTATGAATAACTAATGAGAATCATAAATCTTGGAAATAGAGATTTCAAGAAGCTAATTCAAAAATCTCAAGAAAGGTTTTCTTGATTTCTTACCTTCAAGCAGGAGTTTCAAGGCTTCTATTCAAATTCTTCTTCAAGATTCTTCAAGAACCTTTTTCTTTCAGGTATTAAAGGCTTTCATACTGTTGGACTAGTTCATCCTCATGCCTAAATCTATTTTCAAATCAGTAAAATAGTAATCTAGGATTCTACCCCTAGATTTGAGTATTCTTAAGATGAGTTAATTTTGTGTTCTAGAGTTCCTATTTCTTTTTGAAATTCTACTTCTAATTATTGAATTTCTATATGTTATGCATTATCATTCTTGAGTTGGGTCGTTCATGTTCATAATTCCGCATGAACCCTATGATTTGAGTTATAAATTTTGAAAAGCTTTTTAAAGCCAACACTTGAGGTCTTAAACTGAGTTTTGAGAAAGTAAAGATGAGTGTTGAAAAAGGATTTTCTAAAACATGTGTGTATGACAATCGAGTATTCCATCAATGTATGAGTAGTATGGTATCTATATATACTGTCAATGTTCGTGCAGTATGGCTTTCCGAGTCATCAATGATCATATTAAAATATGCTTTTGATATGATTTTGAGAAAGAGTTTTCAAGTATGAATTGAGTAAGCGTATAAGGGGACTATGTATTCCCAGAGGTATCAATTTTTACATTGATAAAAGAGAAACTGAGATTTCTAAATGAGTTATGAGTTCAAAAGATATTTCAATAGCAGTTACCTTTTTTAAGAGGGTAGTTTGAGAAATTATCTCAAACCATAGGAATAGCTATATTTTTCAACATATGAGCATGAATATATATATTATTGGGAGTAGTATTGAGCACAGATATAGGGGGACATTTCAAGCAACTCACTGCCTCCATATACCATGTATGTTAACATGGGTAAAGGGTCATACTTTATAGATGATTTCTTATTTCTTTTTAAGCATAGCTTAGTGTATCCACTTAGTTTAGGAGTCTTATATCCCGGCAAGGTATATGACAGTTTTGGTAGCATGGGTGAGATGTTGTATCATCACATAGCTCATAGTGATGGTTGTTGTTGAGAGAATGTCCCAAATAGAGTTAAAGTGTATTTTTATATATCCCTTATTATGTTTAGTTCAGAGATGAGAAAGTATTTTACAAAGCCTTAACTAATTTTACTCCTTTATTTCTTTACATTCAGCTTGAAAACATTGTTATCTATTTTAGTCCTTTCTTTAAGTCATTTGTTAATCAGCTATATTACATACTCATACATTCAATGTACTAATGTAATTCGACGTGAATATTTTAATGATGCAGATACATGTTATTAAGATCCTCACAAGAGTTTGTTGAGATCACTCCATCCGCTCGTCTACTTATGAGTGAGACCTCCTTGCTTTCAGAGTAATACAGTTTTATGAGTTGTTAGTAGTAGTTCTTTTGAGGAGTCGTTGGTCTTGTCCCGACACACATCTTTCTATAGTAGAGGCTTCATAGATAGATAGTTTTGTAGGGTCTTTCAGTTTCAGAGGTTTTCTTTAAAACTTATGTTTAATACTCAGTATATTCAACGTAGTTTTGAGATTCAGTAAACCATTTTTAAATGTTTATGTCAATTTTTTGCTTATGTATGCTTGAGTTAGTCTTCCACATGCAGTCATCCAGGATGAGTGTTCACTTGGGGACCATCAATGGTTCTCGAGTGCCGGACACATCCAGGGTGTAGGCTCGGGTCGTGACAAACTTGGTATCAGATCACACAGTTCAAGTGTCCTAGGGTGTCTATGAAGCTGTGTAGGTAAGATCTTGCTTATGGTTGTGAGGGCCCCACTTCTATAAATGAGGATTACAGTCATTTAAGAAAAGTTTCCCTTCTTCATACTCTAAATCATGTAATAGAACTCTGTCATGAGAAACTTATTCCAACTCGTGCATTTCTAAAATCCATTCGACTACCCCTCATACTCAAAGTAGTTGAAAAGCAAAGCCCAGATCCTTATCGATGAGTTACTCTCAGCAAAAATCTTGAGAAAATATGAGACTGCGAATGGGCTTAAGAGAAGCCCGTGAGTGAGCTTAAGTGTTGAGATTCAAAAGAATGCACTCTTATTCATATGAATCATGCGTTCAAGCTAAAAGCGAGATGTATTCCCTGACTCTTTTCTCTCAACTTTGTTTCAGTTGAGACCCTTATGTGAAAGTGTATTTTAGAGCTTGGGTAGTATTTTCACTCAAGAAGATAGTATGAGCTATGAGATTATAAGCAGTAATTGTAAGAGTGACCGCATGCAAAGCTTCAGTAATCTAAGAAAGGGAGATAGTGATGAGACACGCTATGTTATTATAGTCATGCACCCAGTACATTATTAATGAGTAGTTTACCCTTAAAGGTAGCCTAAGAAGTAATAATTTTGTATAGAGTTCATGATAGAAGGTAGAGGAATAGTTACTAGTTAGGATGTGGTAAAGTATACTTTAACTAGAAAGGAGGTTATGATGATGTGTCATTGTGTTAGTAATGAGCTGATAGCTCTAATCTAGGCTTAAGATCTTTAAGGAAAATCCCATATATTCAAAGGGTTATAGAACTAATTAGACAATGATGTATAGTGAATGAGCAAATAGTACTTATGTCCTGAAATTGAATGTGACAATAATTCGTAAATATGTAGATAGAGAGATAAAATTGACCACTTGTCATAAGATTTTAGTGGGCAAGTGTTTCTTAATTTGTGTCTAGTAGTTGTAGGTTAGTATAGTAAGAGGTAAATCATATTGATATATGGGTTTAGTAATAATCATTAGGCTTGAATTTGAGATGAGAAGTGTGGTAAAAAAGAATGAAAACCTGAGGGTGATGATGTTAGTTTGAGATCTAATTTGGTAGATTTGACATAGAGTATGAAAGAAATGGAGGTGTTACCTTTTACAAGTTAGATTGGTACAAGTATGAAATTCTAACTTTTAGATGAGAGCAATGAATTGTTGCTAAGTCATTAGATTAACAAGATAATTAAGAGGTGTACCCGAAATCGTATGTAGTTAGTGGAGGTTCCAATTAGGTTAATGATTATTTTTCATGTGTCCCTAGATAGAATATTTGAGCTTCTTTCCTTAAGAGCTAGATGAAACGACATTATAAGCTAACAAGAAGAGGTTAGGAGAAGCATCTTAGAAAGATCTCTCAACAGAAATCTTAGTACCTGCTTACGGAGAGTTCAGTACGTATGAGATAAGTCGTTCCCAAGTATTAGAGTAAAGAGAATGTAGACTAGTTTAGAGATGATGGAATAGATCCATAGCTTTAAAGTGTCAGTTTCAAACCTAAGGGGGAGATGATAAGATGAGAAACCAAGTCAAGTGTTGAGGATGAGATACTGATGTCTTCAGAAAGAGTTTTAGAGGTACATCAATCCATTCATACTCTAGCGTATTCCTCAAAGTTTAGTTATTTCAAAATCTTATTGACGTTTCTAATATCAGAATTGTGTCTATGAGCTATGCATATACACTTTAGAGAGTTTCACATTTGTCTTTAGTTTTCAGAATGAGGGAAAAATACTTTAGCTCATTAACCTAGAGCTTAATTTATAAAGTTGCGGATATCAGCCTTATGATATGAACATATTCATATAAGCATTCGAGTCCCACAATATGTCCAGTCTCACAAATTCATGATTTACTCTCAATAGCTAGAAACATAATGTTATGCCATGCATATTATTTTATCAAATATCTCGAATGAATCATGCTGATGATATTTTACCCTAAAGCTCTCTCAGTGATCCTTTTTAGTTGAGGGTAGTTTTGTTTATAGTAGTTGTGTGAAGGATAGAAAATATGATTGATATTTCTTATTGTGATAGTGATGGTGTATTTATTCCATCTAAGGTTATAAATGTGAAGGAACAATGATATAAGGTTTTACGATGAGTAGTAAGTCATTTTCCTGGTAATACTACACTAAAGTTAAGTTGGTAAGAGTGACGAGAGAATGAAGAATTATTATAAGGGTTAGTTAGTAGGAGTTCATGGAGTAGTTATAGTACTAGGGTTGAATGTGGTGTTGTTAGCATGTGGATGAATACATGATGCATTAGATGTTTCTTATTATGGGCTCAAGGTTGGTTGAAGGTTAGTAGGGAATTTCAAAAGTCAGATAGATAGTAAGAGTAACTCATTTCCCTTCGTCCTTAGTTTAACCATCATTCGATGATGAATGATCCCAAAGGAGAGATATTGTAACACCCCAAAAATTTCTAAGTTAAGCCCAAACCCTTCTTGAATTGCATATAAGGTCATACTGTGTGACTCTTAATTTTTCTTAGATGTTAAGGTAAATTCTTTAGTGTGGGAATAATTTTGGATATCAATTAAGGTCACTAAAAACTCCTAGCACAAAGTTGAGTTGAAAGTTTTCGTACCAATTAAGTTTTGATGTAAGATTTTACTTAAGTCAACTTAAAAAAACTATATCGCTTAAAATATAAAGAGCTATGTGGCCCATAACCTATCAAATTAATGGTATTTGAAGCCTCTTTCTAACGCCATCAATTTCTTGACATTCAAATTTTTGAGTAAAAAGTTATGACCATTTGAGTAACTGGTGTAGTGCAGTTCCGTTTTAGCCGCGAGAAAATTCTAATTAAAGTAATTTTCTTCTCCTTTTACCACTCGGAAAACCTTAAAAACGGATTTCTTAACCTCTATAAATCCCTAAACAATCCTATTTCCATATTGTAATCCATCATTTTGTTCTCTCTCAAACCCTAAGGAAAAATCAAAGTAGAAGACTTCATTCAAGATTCTTTCCATCTTATGAAAGATTCTTCTTCTAGGTAAGTTTTTCTCCAAGAATTCCATTCTTCCCAACTCAAATTCCTCCATTCAATTACGAATCACTAATGAGAATCATAAATCTTGGCGATAGAGATTTCAAGAAACTAATTCAAGAATCTTAAGAAAGGTTTTCTTGATTGTTTACCTTCAAGCTAGGGTTTCAAGGCTTCTAATCAAGTTTTTCTTCAAGATTCTTCAAAAATCTTGTTCTTTGAGGTATTTAAGTCTATCATTGTGTTGGACTAGTTCTTTCACACGCCCTACATCTATTTTCAAATCAGTAAAAGAGTAATCTAGGATTCTACCCCTAGATTTGAGTATTCTTGAGATGAGTTATTTTTTAGTTCTCGAGTTCCTATTTCATTTTTAAATTCTACTCCTAATTATTGAATTTCTATATGTTAAGCATTAACATTCTTGAGTGGAGTCGTTCATATGTATAATTCCGCATGAACCATATGATTTGAGTTATAAATTTTGAAAAGCTTTTTGAAGCCAACACTTGAGTTCTTAAACTGATTTAAAAAAAAAAGTAAAGATGAGTTTTGATAAAAGAGTTTCTAAAACATAATTAGTATGACAATCGAGTAAACCATCAATGTATGAGTAGTAAGGTATCTAGATATAGCATCAATGTTTATGTAGTATGACTTCCCGAGTCATCAATGATCATATTAAAATATGATTTTGATATGTTTTTGAGAAAGGGTTTTCAAGTATGAATTGAGTAAGGGTATAAGGGGATTATGTATTCCCAGAGGTATCAATTTTTTTACATTGATAAAAGAGAAACTGATATTTCTAAATGAGTTATGAGTTCAAAAGATATTTCATGAGCAGTTACCTCTTTTAAGAGGGTAGTTTGAGCACTTATGTGAAACCAGAGGAAGAGTTATGTTTTTAAATATATGAGCATGAGTACATATTATTGGGAGTAGTATTTAGCACCTATATGGGGGAAAGTTCAAACAACTCATAGCCCCCCCCCCCATAAACCATGTATGCCAACATGGGTAAAGGGTCATACTTTTTAGCTGATTCCTTATTGCTCTTTAAGCATAGCTTTGTGGATAAACTTAGTTTAGGAGTCCTATATCCCGGTAAGGTATATGACAGTTCTAGCAGCGTGGGTGAGACGTTGTATCATTACATAGCTCATAGAGATGGTTGTCGATTAGAGAATCTCCCAAATAGAGTTAAAGTAGTGTATTTTTATATGTCACTTGTTACGTTGAGTTTAGAAATGATAAAGTATTTTGCAAAGCTTTAAATGATTTTACTCATTTATTTCTTTACATTCAGGTTGAGTACATTGTTATCTATTTTAGTCCTTTCTTTCAATTTTTTGTTATTCAGCTATATTACATACTCGTAAACTCAATGTACTAATATCATTCGACCTGCATCTTTTAGTGATGCATATATAGGTTAATAAGATCATCAACAAGAGTTTATTGAGATTACTCCATCCGTTTGTCTGCTTATGAGTGAAATCTCCTTGCTTTTGGAGTACTTCATTTTTATGAGTTGTTTGTAATAGTTCTTTTGAAGTGTTTTTCCTGACACTCATCTTTGTATAGTAGAGGCTTCATATGTAACACACCGACTTTTCTAAACGTCTAAATTAATTCGTACATTCGTGGAAAGACAAAGAGGGTGAGTAATAAATTAAAAATGATGTGGTATGTCATATTTTAAGTGTTCAAGGGTTGTATCTCAAGTTTTGAAGTTAAGCAAGTGGAAAAATAAAAGTTGGCAAAAGTTTTCGTAAGTTCCATTTTAAAGATTTCTCTGAAATTTGGGTCAAATGTATTGGATGTTTTCTCCCAATATATAAAGAGTTAGAAGGCCTATTACCCATTAAATCGAAGGCCT
>JAJOOO010007069.1:0-91954 GCA_029582685.1 Solanum piurae | reverse complement strand
TCCTCTATTTTAGTTAGATTTGCAAGGATTGTGATTCCTCTATTTTATTTGAACTTGCAAGGGTGTGATTCCCTTATTTTTTATTGTGAAAGATATGTGATTCTCTTATTTTATTTTAAATTTGCTAGTTAAATTTGTGACTAAGTTGAATAGTTATTTGAATTTGTAGGAACATTTATCCTTGAATATCTAAATGGATAAATTTTTGATTAAGAAACCACGTTCTAGTAGCGGTCTATCTGCTAGTTCACATGTAGCTCCAGAAGCTCAAAGAGAGACAATTACATCTTCTTCTTCAAATGTTGATTGTATTCTTGGGATTTGATCTCTCAATGAAGCTCATCAAAAATGATCTACGTAATAGCATTGGTGAAGAATTTTTGAATGGATGTTTAGTTTGTAAGATAGAGCAGAAGATATTTGAAAATGTAAGTAATGATGCTATTATAGATCGTTTTCAAAATATGAAGTCTCGTCGAGTACAATTGTAAACTGATGATATTTTTTGTGGTAATGTAATTTTTATGTATTGCTCGCTTAGTTATTGTTATTATAAATTTTTTGATCTTATCTTTAAAGCAATGGTGCACCCGTTTTCTTAAAATCCTGGATTCGCCTCTGATCCAAGCTATCAATGGAAGGTATCATCTCACTAATCCATGCTATCCATGAAATGGTATGGACTTACCAAGTCAAGCTATCCATGAAATGGTCTTGTCTTACCAAGTCAAGCTATCCATGAAATGGTCTTGTCTTACAAAGTCAAGCTATCCATGAAATGTCCTTGTCTTACAAAGTCAAGCTATCCAAAAAGAGGCATCATCTTACCAATTCAAGCTACCATGAAATGGTCTTGTCTTAGAAAATCAAGCTATTCATAAAGAGGCATCATCTTACTAATTCAAGCTACCATAAAATGGTCTTGTTAAAATAACTCATAAATTCTTTGATTCATTTTAGGTGAGCAAGACTTTCAACCTAGAATCATTCTATGTAAGAAAACCATTCACATTCATATATTCTTAACTGAAATCACGTGGGAATAATCCCTTCCACAACAATCCTATCTAAATCAACAATTCATACATAAGTTTTACTTTCAAAGCCATTCTAATCATAATTCATCATATATGCCTCAATCTCAATACAATTCTAATCATACATCATTCTAATGTATCTCATCAATTCTATAAGAATACATCTAAATTCATGATTCTCCTTCCATGGCATAAACCCCTTTATATAAATTTCATCTTTCTAGACATGGCTTAGGCATGGGTATATCTAGATTCATCCTAAAAATATGTAATCCTATCAATTCATGCATAAATAATCATAACCCAACATTTGGATCAACATTCATCAAGACCCATAATATTAGAAGAAACCCTAACTCAAATTGGGGAATTCTTAGGCCTTCTTGGATGAAAGGATTTTATGGATGAAAAGCCATCATACCTTAATAACAAAGCCCACAAATGCTTGAGGATTGGAGACTTGACCTTGATCCTAGCTTGAACCCTTTCTTCTTCTTCTTCTTCAAGTTCTAGAGGGAGAAATATTTGAGAGGAAGAATTTGAATTTCTTTTGGGTTTTGGAAATAATGACTTAAATGGGTGAGTTTAGAGGTTAAAATCACATATATAGTGGTCCTAGGCTTAGGTAAAACAACATAGTATCAATTCACTTAAATCTAGAAAACACTCATTTGACCCTAACTTACAATGGTCTGCCTCACCCTCACGATGGGCACCACAACTCATCAACACGGCACGTAGTGGTTCCCGTGGTCCCTTGACCAGCTGCTTGGTTTGCCACCCCTCTTCCCCAAACACCTAACGCTAGATCACGCCCTCTATCACGGCCCGTAGTGGTCTTCACGAGTCGTCTAGTGGCTCATAGGAGAGTCTCCATTTTGGGCAGTCTTGGAGGGATTGCTGCCTCACCTCCACGAGTGTCACCACGAGTGTCACCATGACCTGTGGTCCCACCATGAGCTGTCTTGGTGATCGTGGGAGGTAACCTTCCCTTGGTCACTCACTGCTTAGGTCCATGGGCACCACCACGAACCGTGGTGCCCTTCTTGTGTCGTGTAGAATTTTGTGAAGGGTGCCAAGGCCAAATTTTCTAGTTCTTGACTTGATACTTAACCCTTACTTAGACCACTAGATTCTGAGGTGTTACAAGATTTGAAGGCAATGCTAGTATGGAGGTCATTGTTAGATCTACAATTATCACGGGAGTCTTTAATACATCATAAGCCAAAGGGACTTTAATTTGAGATGACATCATTGGATTGAGCTACTAAAGGACTATGACTCTCTATTCTCTATCATTTAGGTAAGGCCGATGTAATCGAGGATGACTTGAGTTGGAATGTGGTGAGTATGGGTAGTCTAGCCTTCCTATCTACTATGGAGTGACTTTTGTCATTGGTCATTCAGTTCTTAGCCAATATAATGGTTCGGTTGGATATCTTAGATTCTAGGCATGTGTTGGCTTATGTGGGAGTTTAGTCTTTCTTGTTGGAGTGAATTTATAGTTTTTGATTTTAGGATCATACCGTGGTTACTCTTCTTGATTGTGTTGGGAGATGATGCTAGTCATGCTACCTTAGATTTAGATGGGGTGTTTAGATTTGTTGGTTGTATCTATGTTTAGAGAGTTGGGGATTTAGTTCAGTTAATCCTTCATGAGGCCCTTGATTCCAGATATTCTATCCATTTGGGCACCACATAGATGTATCATAATTTAAGGCAACACTAGTGGTTGAGTGGTATGAGAAGAGATATTGCTGACTATGTGACCCGTTGCCTGTGTTGCAAGCAAATGAAGGCTGAGCATTTGATGTCTGGTGGTGACTTTCATAGATTTCCCATGCTGAAGTGGAAGTGGGACCATATTGTCATGGACTTTGTTGTGGGTTTACCTCAGATTTCTAGAGGTATTGATAGCATCTGGGTCATCATTCATCGATTGACCAAGTCAGCACACTTCTTTCCCATTCACTCTTCATTCAGCTTCGAGAGGTTGGCTCATATCTATATTAGGGAGGTGGTTTGTCTTCATGGTGTGCTTGTATCTATTATCTCAAACCAAGGTTCTCAGTTAACTTCTAGCTTTTGGAGGACCTTTTAGGATGAGTTGGGCACTTGTGTTGACCTTAGCACAACTTTTAACCTACAGACCAATGTCAGTCAGAGAGTACTATTAATGTTCTTGAAGATATATTGTGGGCCTGTGTTTTGGAGTTTGGAGGTCATTGGGACCAGTTCTTGCCTTTGGAAGAGTTCTCATACAACAACAACTACCACTCTATTATTCAAATGGCCCCATTTGAGGCCTTATATGTTAGGCATTGTCGCTCTCCAGTTAGTTAGTTTCACCCTACGGATCCTAGGCCACATGGTTTGATTTTCTTCAAGAAGCCTTAGATCGGGTGTGATTGATTCAAGATAGGCTCAGGAGAACTCATAGTAGGCACCAGAGTTATGTTGATCATAGGCTTTGACTGTTAAGGTTTGTTGTTGGTGATCGGGTACTTCTCCTTGTATCACCCATGAAGAGTGTGATGAGATTTGAGAGGTGGGACAAGCTCAGCCCCATGTAAATTGGGCCTTTTGAGATCCTTTGGACAGTTCGTGATGTTGCTTATGAATTAGCCCTACCTCCTACCTTAGCAACTATCCATCTAATTTTTCATGTTTTGATGCTGAACCGTTATATTCTTGATTAGTCTTATGTGCTCTAGTATGACTCGGTTAAGTTGGTCGACCATCTGACCTTTGTGGAGGAGCTAGTTGCTATCCGAGCAAGAGTTGTACAGTAGTTTCATTCGAGAGCCATTATTGTCGTCAAAGTTCATTGGAGGCATCGTCTAGTTAAGGAGGCTACTTGAGAGACCAAGAAGGAGTCAGAAAGAAGTTTCCTTGCTTCTGTGAGCCTTTAGGTACTTCTTGACTGTAACATTCGCGAGATGAAATTAATTTTTAGTAGTGGATGTTGTAATGACCCTCTAGGTTATTTATGTGAAAATACCTTTGTTTCTTCATTTAGAGAATTCCTATCGTGATCCCAAGTCATTTATGACTTAATGGGACTGACAACTCGATCATTTGATCGTTTCTTTGGTTTTTAATGCAATATTTTGTGTTTTGGAGCTTTGGAAATTTAAACGGTTGACTTCTGTAAAACATTTTACAAGATTGCCCCAAAATGCAATTATGACTGTTTTGTTAGCTTCAAAATATTGAGTTTTGTCTAAAATGACCTTTTGTGAGGATCTCGAGGCTTCTGGGCTAATTTTGAACTGCCTTGTGGAATTTGGCTAAACCTAGAGTTTCGGTATGGGCCTCACTTTTTTTAAGACAACTTCGGATGGAAGTCTCACCTTCTCCATTGAGTATGGAAAATTGAATTTAGTGGGGTAGCAGATCTCATTTGCACGCACGGGGTTACGAACAAATTTCGAGCACCCCATCAGAGACTTTGGCATTTTCCAAAACCGTCTGATGTGCATCAGTTGGTTCAGACATGTAATGCACTTCGCATTCACGGGGCAGTTGCCAAGTTTGCGAATATCGGTGGAGTTGGTCTCCACATTCGCGTGCCCCTGTCGCATGAGGTAGGTTTTCTTTACAGGGTGTCGATGTCTATTAATGCATATAAAAAATCTCAGTTCACTTCCAGATTTTCGAGGACTTTTCACGAGGATTGGGGTACCTATGTGGATCTTAGCAGAACTTTCCATCCAGAGTCAATGTGTAGTCAGCACTACAAGAAAAACAACCTCTAAGAAAGGGAATTTTGGTCCCAAAAAGCCCAAATCTGGTCCCAAATAACCTATTGCGATGGGAAAAGTTTGGTCGCCACCCGTCTTAATAAGCCTCTTTGCTAAAGGTTGATTGTGACGGGCTCATTAGCTGGTCTTTAATTATTTTAGAGATGGAAGCAAAGTTGTTCGCCAAATTACTTTTAGAGACCATATACCTCGTCCTAAATAGATGATTTTCTTCTTTGAAAACTAGTTATTTCCTGGTCCTTAAATCCCTTTAGCAACGAGATTCTACCTTGTTGTAGATCACATTTTCGCGACTAGTAGCTACCTCTTCCTAAAATATCCTTTAGGGAAGAGAAGCTATTTCATCTTAGATGAATCTTTAGGGACAAGAAGTTGTCTCGTCCTAGATGAACCTTTAGAGAAGAGCAATATTTTTTGTCTCTAATTGACCTGCTATATTTCTTAAGCTTAAAATTGCATAATTATAAATTCTTATCAATAAATATAAGAGTGCTACTGAAAATATCCAAACAAAACACTGATATGAATATAAAATTGGTTAACATTCCATGGTGTTAGTTTCAATATTTGCTTAACAAAAAATACTTCGCTAGTGAACAACCCGAGCTAGACTATGATATCAAGTTTTGCATAACTTAATAGCAAAATAACAATCATCTTGTGCATCTTCTAAACTTGCAGCTTGATCAATTGTTACTTCAATCTTGAAAATTTGTAAGCTGCAAGAATATAAGAAAAAAAAATCATTAGGAAAGCTTTGATTTGAATTAACAAAGAATTCTAATCTATATTGAAAATACATAAATTTAGGGATATGGACTAGTACAAATGGAGAAATTCTACATCAAGAAGATGTATATTCTGTTGCAGTGGAAACTAGATGATGTATGTGTGCTATGGATACTTTAAAAGACTAAGCAACATCTCTTTGTTTAGAGTGCAGATGGATACCTATCAGATACTTCAAGTCTAAAACTCCAAATCTGATATGTACCAAATTTGTTCATGAATGAAATTTCTTATTGTTGCCTCCTAGAGTTTCCTATCAGAACCTTGAGCCTCCATTAGGTAGTGTATCACAAGTCTAAAATGTCTATAATTTTCAACTTTATATGTCCTAATGTAGCAGGTTGGGAGACAAAAACATATTGCATTTGGTAGTACTGTATATCACAAGACAAAAATAGATTGCATTTGGTTGTTGAAGTTCACTTCCATGTTAAAGAGTACCATTACGTACAGTTGTGCAGAAAAAGATGTGTGTACAACTGTACGTGTAGAATATAAAAAGCAGAGGAAAAAGAAATGTGAAAACACCATAACAAAGTGCAGACATGTGAACTTCATAAGTTCATTGTTTGCCTGCCCTCTGTAAGTTTTAATCTTGTTCCGTTAACTACACATCATTCAAGCACATGGATTATGGCTAAAGAATCACATGGATGTATTGCTTAACTTACTTGGTACTTGGTAGATGGACGAAATGGAGTATTTACTTGCATATACTCTTTCTCAAGAACCATGGAGCTCTTATGTATTGCTCCCTTTCCTTCACTAGAGGACATGGTAAAGTTTGTAAGTTCTTGTTCTCGTCTTTTCCCAACTGCACTTGGAGAAAGCAAATGATATTATTAATACTTAATTATATTATGCAAAGGACGAGCAAATTTATGTTACGGGTAGTGATTGCCGCCGTTATCTATCATATATAGAGCGCCAGACATGTGGCTCTTTGGAATCATTAGGGGCTCAAACCACAACTAATCGGTAAATAGATAAGAGATAATACATTGATGAGAAGACACAATATACTGAAAAGTGATATAAGTGTGTAGGAACAACTACTAGCTAGTTTAGTTGTTTGTTTATTCAATTCATAGAAGTGTAACCCAATCAGGAGTAAGTTGTTATCAATAACAAGTTGTTATGCTCGATCAAACAAAATCTTTAACATTTAATTTACTGATTTATGCAATTAAAAAGTCAACAAATTTTGTAAAACTTACTTGATTCAACTTCTTCGTTATGTTGCTTACTAGATCATAACATTGAGAAAATAACCTCTTAGTTGGAATTTTTCCTTTTGATGCCAAAGATTTAGGGCTTCGTTCTCGTTCTCATTGTTGTCCAGATTCTCGTCCTCGTCCCCTTCAAATTGTACCAGGTGCGACAAATGAATATCTGATAGTATTCTTCATAATTGATCCATCCTCAATTTCAGTCTTTATATATATTGAACCTTCAAGAAGAGCCAAAAGTGAAAAAATAATAAGAATACTTCCTATCCAGTGAACGGAAGGATATAATAGAAGTAGTTTTTGTGCTTTTTGACCTTAGCTTGTGACAAGAATCAGAATCTAACTGCAAGGATCAAAACAATGAAATTGATGATTTGATGGATTCTCTAAAGTTTTTGGAAAATGAGCTTGATGAATCTGCTTGTAAAGGTCAAGCGTTTAAAGTTCTGTTGCAGAAAAAGATAAGTAAGATTGCTTTCTCAATTGAATCAACCTAATAACTGTAATCCCTTTACATTCAAATGATCATTCCACAAATGCCACAAATTATCTTCCATATAGCCTTTGGTAATTGATGAAAGACTTTTAACATCAGAAAATTCAAAAGGAAACATTCTATTTTGAGTCATTTGAATGTCAATAATTTTGTGTCCTGAATTTTTATCTTGAATACTACATGAATTGTCATCAAACAAAATAGAGTATCCACAAGTCATCAGTTGCCAAACACTCAACAAGTTATGTGTTACGACCTAAGGGTACCCCCTAGATGTAACAAGGCACATAGAACCCCGAAAGGCTCCATGTAAGCCACTTAGCATATCATAACATAAAACATTAGAACAATAAGAGTAAAAATGCATTTCAAGTCCAAAATAATCATAAAAGAAAGTGGAAGTCTAGACTTGTCTCAATTAGCCATCTATTAAAATACTTGAGTAAAAATAGGGTCACAGCCAAAAACAATATAATCCAAAAGTTAAAATACAATAATGAAACTACAATGACAATATTCATCCTCGCACCATGAGGACTCACCACAAGCAAGAAGAAATGAAAAAATCCAAGCTCTAGCCACAATGGGGACCATCTTGAGAACCGGACCCTACACTTGGGAAAAATGTAGGAAAATATGGGTTAGTATAAAAATGTACTAAGTATGATAGTCATGCACAAAATCATGAAAACATGCCAAAAGAGACAGTTTAGTTGAATGCATGCCATTTACTAGTTTAAAGCATCATTTTGAAAATAATGGGAAAGCATAAGTCATAAGCATAATCAACTCATAGGTCATCATATCATAATAGGAGCATACCATAAATATCCTCAAAGCATACTTGTGCAATGTATGAATAAGATCTCATAATCCCACCCATACTAAGTAAAACTTCTTGAGTAACTATAGTTCATAATTCATATTCTTGTTCATACTATCATAAAGGGAGATTAGCCTTAACCGACATAGACCATGTGAGCTTACCATGGAATCTGGTGTCTACCCCACACCGAAAAGGGGTTGTCCTACTTGCCTAAGGTAGAACCATACTCTTAGCTTAGGTGGATCCATTAGCTGGGCACATAGTTATGGGATAAGGAGATTGCTACAAGAAATCCAAACTCAACTAAGTTAGAAGGTTTCCATCTCATGAGATACATACTTTAGGAATCCAGACTCAACTATGGTAGAAGGAACCCATTTGGAAAGCCAGACTCAACTAGTGTAAAAGCTTTCGTTAGAAAGCCGGACTCAACTATCGTATAAGCTTCCCTCTCACATTCATATCCACTCGGTGCTAAGCATTAATTCCCATAGATTACATATTAAGTCTTGACTTAAGTGCATATTCATGGAAGAATGTCTTGACACTCAATCCAACATAATTCATACTATAGCTCATAGATTCAATAGGTGAGAATAGCCTTTCAACCCTAGAATCATCATATTGTGAGAACACCTTTCACATAATATCATACATAAGTGTGTACATGAGGATAATCATCCAACAACACAACAACTAGATCATAATCATATTCACTTTACTCTCAAAGTGTTCTAAAAGAATATACATAAACCTCATAATCATGCATAATTCTCATACTTTGCCCTTCAAGGACCATAGATCACATTCAATCAACAGATCAAGAATTACTACATTAGACATGGATAATAACATGATTCAATTACTATAATTACTATAAGCATATTCTCATAATACTTTTCTTTCTACAATTCACCCACACCACAAGGTCATAAATTGGGAATATGGGGATTTCATGAATTCTTGGGTGATTTCCTCATAAAACTACGATAAATCATCAATTAAATAATAATATGAAGTAATTAAATCAATAGAATCATTTTTGAAAGGAATCCATGACTTGGAGTCAAACCCTAGCTTTTGGGGAATTTCAATCTTTGAAATTGGGGTTTTGAAGGGACTCCATGGATAAAAAATATCCATGGATGAAGGAATACCATACCTTAGCTTTGAATTCCAATGAAATTGAGTAGAAAAGCTTGCTCCTTCACACCCTAGCTTCACCTTGAGAGAGTTTTGGGGGAAAATTGGTTTTGATTTGGGATTTTGGAATTGTGAGAAAGATGACTAAATTTGGAGGTCTTAAAACTATATATAGTTAGTCTACATTAATACAAAATGATATATGTCATTTAATATTAATGAAAACTGGAAAACCCCATAATACCCCTATGTGTAACTGCCATTTGGCAGTTTCAGGCCTCACCCACGGCCGCACGACCGCGGTCCATGGATGGATGCACGTGGCATACTGGTGAACCGTGGGTGGAGGTTTAAAGACCCTTTTTTGTCAGGCTTGACCCACGACCCATCACCCACGGGGCGTGGGCTGACCCATGAGGCGTGGGCTGACCCACGAGGCATGGGTCACCTCTGTGGGTCACTGGCAAGCAGCCTCCTAAGGTTTTTACTCAAGGACCCATGGTTGGTCCTTGGGGGTCGTACCTTGACGTTCTAACATGAAAACCTATATTTTTAGGTTCGAGGAGGTACGTTTACGACTCTAACCCTCGTGTTAAACTCTAGTTTAACCTACTAGTTTCCGAAGTGTTACAATATCTCTCCCTTGGGAAGATTCATCCTCGAATGATGATCAAGACAATTTATGGAATTAAAGACTCAAAACTAGCAGCCCAACATGCATGAAACATCAAAATAATGCACAATTCAAAGGAGGAAACTTCAACTCCATCTAAAACATAATCAATGCAACACAAGGAAGTAGGAACTACATCTAACAACCCATTATGCATGAAACTCAACATTTTCTCATATTAATAGGAGGAACTACCTTCTCCTAGTAAAAACATTCTCAACACAATAGCATGGAGCCAATATGCAACTACTCTCAAAAGAATACTGAAGCATGTTCATTAACTCATCTCATGAAGTCAAATAGGCAACTCATGCTAAATGCACAACAACATGAGGAACATATATTAAGAAAACTCATTTTCTTACTAAACATGAATTTCTCAAGAACATGCGTAACATAAGGAAATCATGGACACACACATGACTTCCAAAACACTAAAACTCAAGAGGAACTACGTATCTCAAGCTTGAATAGGAGTAGAAGGAAATATATGAGGGTATCGAGACTTCATATCGGCCTCGGCCTCCCAAGTAGCACCCTCCACCAAATGATTTCTCCATAAAACCTTCATGGAGACAACGTCCTTGTTTCTCAACCTCTTGACTTGCCGGTCTAGAATCTCAATTGGCACCTCTTCATAAGCAAGATTCTCCTTAATCTCTAAACCCTCTAAGGGGACTATGGTTAATGGATCCCCAATACATTTCTTCAACATTGAGACACGGAACACCGGATGCACTAATGCCAACTCGTTGGGCAAGTCTAACTCATATGCAACTTTGGCCACACGCCTCAAAATCTCATAAGGACCCATAAACCGAGGGCTAAGTTTCCCCTTCTTTCCAAACCTCATAACACCCTTCATGGGAGAAATTTTCAAATAAACCCAATCATGGACATCAAATTCTAAATCTCTTCTTCTAACATCAGCATAGGACTTTTACTAACTTTGGGCCGTTGATGAGTCCACATATTGAATTCATTTAGGGTTTCATTTTAATAGAAATTGTGTCCTCAAATGCTTATTTTATCTCAATATATGATAAAAGACTTTAAGTTTCAGGTAATTGAAGTTTGAAGGAATGCATGGACACTACTTCGCAAAAAAGGAACGAAAAGGCAGAAAAGAACAAGAAAATGAAGACCTGAGGATCGCCGAGTCTACTTGGCGAATCACTGAAGGGTCTTACTTCGCCTTTTGTTCCATTGTGCTAAGCCTAGAAGGAAAGGATCAAGTCGGCAGAAAAGGGGAGCAGTCGGCACATCACCGAGAAGGTCCGCGAAGCAGTACTATGTCGCCGAATGACCCAGAGCACGATGATGCCGAAGGATGGTGCAAGAAGGCGATGAACTACACCAAAGGGTGAATCTCTGAGTTGATCGGCGATTCTGACTAATGTCGCCGAGTGATCTACTGCAGCACAAGTTTTGAAGACTATAAATACTCATTGAGATTATAGCTTAGTATCAGTTTTTATAAGTTTTAGTAATAGGAGTGAGCAATATAAGTTTTAGCATTACATTATAATTTTAGTACTTTTTACTCTCAAGTTTGGAGAGGGTTTTGGAAACTTAAAGAAAGGAGTTCATCTTCCCCAAGTTGGAAGTGGGTCTTCTCCATTCTTCTTCCTTTGCTTAAATCAAAGACTATCATTTTAGGTGTATTTTTTTATTTCTTGGTGTGTGGTTAAAAGCCCCATTCTTGAGGTGTGATTTAGCAAATATGTGTCGATATCATTATTGGGTCTTCCTTGCTGATAGGTTAGATGTATTTTAATGGTGATTTCACGTAGTGGTTGTGATTTAATTTAATGGGTTTGTAGTTGAAAATACAAAGCCACCCATGTGTTTTCGACTTGCCCGAGAGGGAGGTCGCAAAACCAAGACCACTAGACTGATGGCCTAAGGAGTGGGTCGACATGAGGTTCAGCCCGAGAGGGTGAGCCCTAGTCCCGTATCCTAACACTCAGCTCGAGAGAGTGAGTGGGGGTAAGGCGGAGGCTAGTCTTCATGTGCCAAATGGGTGTCTGAGAGGAACACATTTGAAACGGGGTAAGTTGCCCGAAAGGGAACTAATTTCCATTTAAAGCTTAGCCTAGTCACTATTATCTTGCAAATTTCCTATCGAAAGCATGTACCCAACTATTTATTTCAACTTGTATTGCGGTCACACTCCAAGAACTCCTCCTCATACTTGATTTTCTTGCTATTTTTGTTGTTTTTACTTACTTGTGACAAAAAAACCCAAATTGATATTTGACACTTTTGTGTCCCCTTTTGATTTACAATGTTTTTAACCGTTAATGTATTTAGGTACGACTAGTTAGAATTAGATTTTATTTTCTCTATTAATTCTCAAGACCACTCCCTTGGGACAGGACCCCAACCCTTGGTTGGGTTACTATATTATCGACGATCGTAGACACTCGAAACGTAGTTAGGGTCATTTGTCACGATAAGCATCAAAATGGCACCGCTGCCGGGGAGTGGTGTTACTTGAGAATTCTTAGATTAGGAGAATTCTTGTTCTTCTTAGTTATAGTTCACTAACTTTACTTCTAGTTTTGTTTTTCGTTGAATTTGTCCATTTAGATGAACATGGCTGAGCAGAGTAGTGGAAAATTGATTGAAATGAGCCAAGGAGTCAAAAAGGACCTCACGCTGACCGCACTGGCATCTTAGCTAAACGACTTGGCCACCAAAATCTCAGAGGTGGAACTCCAATGCAATAACAAAGGGAGGTACATACCCCCGCATGAGCGGAGGAAATCTAGAAATGAAAAAAAAATCATGTCGCGGACACACTTCGAATCATTATCCAAAAGATCACCGATCAAGATCGGGTGTTGAAAGAAATGAAGGAGAATATCGAAGTGTTGAACCAAATGATCGGATCTCACTCTAGATCAATCCAACTAATCAAGTCACTCATGAGTTTTGTAGTGCCTCATTGATGAGTCCATAGATTGGACTCATTTAGGGCTTTATTTTAATAGAAATTGTATCCTCAAATGCTTATTTTATCTCAATGTCTGATGAAAACCTTTAAATTTCAAGTATTTGAAGTTTGAAGGAATGCATGGACACTATTTCTTAAAAAAGAAACGAAAAGGCTGAAAAGAATAAGAAAATGAAGACCTGAGGATCGCCGAGTCCACTTGGCGAATCGCCAAAGGGTCTTACTTCGCCTTTTGTTCTAGTGTGCTGAGCCCAGAAGGAAAGGATGAAGTCGGCGGTAAAGGGGAGCAGTCGGCTCATCACCGAGAAGGTCCGTGAAGCAGTACTATGTCGCCCAATGACCCAAATCATGATGATGCTGAAGGATGGTGTAAGAAGGCGATGTACTACACCAAAGGGCGAATCACCGAATTGATCGACGATTCTGACTAATGTCGCCGAGTGATTTGCCGCAGCACAAGTTTTTGAATATTATAAATACTCGTTGAGAGTTATAGCTTAGTATCAGTTTTTATAAGTTTTAGTAATAGGAGTTTTAGCAACACATTATAATTTTAGTACTTTTTACTCTCAAGTTTGGAGAGGGTTTTGGAAACTTGAAGAAAGGAGTTCATCTTCCCCAAGTTGGAAGTGGGCCTTCTCTATTCTTCTTCATTTGCTTAAATCAAGGTTTAATTTCTTATACCCATTTGATTTCACTATATTTTAGGTGTATTTTGTGATTTCTTGCTATGTGGCTAAAAACCCCCATTCTTGGGGTGTGATTTAGCGAATATGTGTTGATATTATAGTTGGATATTGCTTGCTGATAGGTTAGATGTATTTGAATGGTGATTTGAATGGTGATTTCACCTAGTGGTTGTGGTTTAATTTAATGGATTTGTAGTTGCAAATACAAAGCCACCATGTGTTTTCGGCTTGCTCGAGAGGGAGGTCGCGAAACCAAGACCACTAGACTATTGGCCTAAGGAGTGGCTCGACATGAGGTTCAGTCCGAGAGGGTGAGCACTAGTCCCATATCCTAACACTCAGCTTGAGAGAGTGAGTGGGGTTAGGCGTAGGCTGGTCTTCATGCGGCATATGGGTGTCCGAGTTGAACGCATTTGAAATGGGGTAAGTTGCCCGAGAGGGAACTTATTTCCATCTAAAGCTTAGCCTAGTCACTATTATCTTGCAAATTTTCTATCGAAAGCATGTACCCAACAATTTATTTCAACTTGTATTGCGGTCACACCCCAAGAACTCTTCCTCATACTTGATTTTCTTGTTATATTTGTTGTTTTTGCTATACTTTTGACAACACCCCTATCGATATTTGACACTTTCGTGTCACCCCTTTTAATTTACAATATTTTTATTCGTTAATGTCTTTAGCTACGAATAACTAGAACTAAATTTTATTTATCTATTAATTCTCATAACCGCTCCCTTGGGCCACGACCCCAACCCTTGGTTGGGTTACTATATTATCGACGATCGTAGACACTCAAACCGTAGTTAGTGTCGTTGGTCACGATAGGCATCAAAATGGCGCCGCTGTCGGGGAGTGGTGTTACTTGAGAATTCTTAGATAAGTAGAATTCTTGTTCTTCTTAGTTGTAGTTCACTAACTTTATTTTTAGTTTTGTTTTCTTAAATTTTGTCGGTATAGGTAGGTTCCCTGAACATGACTGAGGGAACTAGTGGGTACACAGCTGAGATGAAGCAAGAGGTCGAGAGGGACTTCACATTACCTGCACTAGTAACTCAGCTGCGCGAGTTAGCCACCAAAATAACAGAGGTGGAAAACCAGTGCAAGAGTCAAGGGAGGTACACACCTCTTCATGAGAGGATTCAGTACAGATGCAGGGATAAAAACTGTGTCGAGGACACACTCCAAATCATCGTAAAAAAGATCACTGAATAAGATCGACTGTTGGAAGAAATGAATGAGAGTGTTAAATCAAATGGTTGGCTCTCATTCTACATCAATTCAGCTGATCAGGACACTCCTGAATTATGCAGTGCCTCTTCTTCACCCAAATGAACTATTGGGGTTACCTAGTGACACTAGAGCCAACCCTACCAATGGGGAGTGAGTAAGGATTCGCATCGAGCCACGATGTTAAATAAGGCGTTTCTTGGGAGGAAAACCAAGGTTTTAAATGCTTAAATTTTCTTTTACAAATAATGGTGTGTTAGTGGTGCAGGTTTGAATGAGGAAACGTGCAAATTGGCTAGAAAATGGTCAGCCGACGGACCGCTGAACAGGTTTAGCGTATCGCCGACCAGGTCAGCGATCTCGACGTAGAATGCCATCTTGATCCCAAGAGACTAACAAGTCTGTAACAATTGTCGGAACAAGGGACCACTTGGCGAACCATCGAGTGGATTGACAATCGCAACGAACGTCGCCTAACAAGCGCGAACTGGACGGTTATGGACAAAAGATTTAAAACTTCAACTTCTTCATTTTACCTCACACACAAATATCCTAAACTCGCACTAAGGTATCATTTTGTTTAATTTAGCATTACTCTAGCATTTTAGTTTGGGAATTGTGCCCGGAATTGGAACACTTTGCCGCCTAGCTTTTAAATCAAATTTAATTGACACTAAAGGTTGGTTTCCTTTTCCCATATTTACATTTCAAAGTTTTGTACTCATTTGCAATAATTGCCTCTTAGTGATGTGTGTTGGGCCCTCTTCTAGGGTTAGAATGTTTATTTCAATTTGAAAATTGCCCGTGGTGTTTTGATCGTCGAATACCCGTATCTGTTGTGATGGTAATTGAATGAAGTCTCATCGGGTTGTGCTTGCATGTTGTTTTGATTGTCTGGGTGAAGTCTGAGTAACCCATATTTGTACTAAATGTCAAAAATTTGCTCAAAGATAGAGAGGGTGACACTGCTCTTAATAGTACATATCATCAAATGGCCAAATGCAACAAGTCCGAGAGAAATCTGAGTATTCTGGGTAATGGGTAATATAGGTCTCGCTTGAATTTCGTTAGTGCATGCTTTAATTTTGCTTTAGGGGTTTGCGAGATTGAATTCGAGAAGATGGATTGAAAATGGGCACGTTGAACCATTCGATGAGTTGGGTCGAGCTCGCCGAGTCGTTTGGTGCTTCACTCAATGTCTCCATTTTGCCCTTAATATCAGTTCAAGTTGAATGAAACTGTGACTTTTGGCGAGAAGCCATAGGTCACCGAGCACACTCGGTGACTCGTCAAAAGTACTCTTGACCATCTTTTGTATGCTACCCCTGAGATCCTTATGCACTGTTACTTTCAGCGGACAAACCTTTCCTCGCTGAAAGAGGTTCAGTGACTTGCCGATCCATATGGCGAACCTTTCTGTAGAAGATTGCCTATGATTTTATTTTTCTTCCTTAACTCCTCCCAAATCTTTTGCAGGTATGACTAAACCCAACTAAGCTGGTAGCAATACACAACCTCGACGCAGAGGAAAATGGATCACGATTAATGAGGATGCAACTGCATCCATGCACAAGGCCACCAAAATTTCCACAACTGGTGGAAAAGGCAAAGGCAAGGACAAAACTGTCGATCTATCAGATGCAAGTTCCGACAGTACTGGTTTCTACACCAATGACCCAACAACATATGATAGTGAGAGCATGGGTTCTGATGGAGGAACAGAAGAATGAATTACAATCTAAACAAATGAACGACCCATCTCGGATCAGAAATCCTCGATCCACCACTCAGACTCCTCCAGTTCCTCCAATTTCAGAGCAGGCAATAGTACTGGCACCTCCAGTACAAGGACCCCTACCTAAATCAACAAATAGACTCAAGTCTGAAGGGATGAGAACGATCATTAAGGAAAAATGGCTCTCCATAGATGGGGTGATCGATAAGTATCCCAAGATAATAGATTGCCTTAGACATCATAAATTTCAAATATTCACCAAACCCCGTGACTTTTACATACCAAGCTAGGTTAGAGAGTTCTACAATGCATACAGTGCATTGGTGCCTCAACGGAAGAGGTTGGTGTCATCCTTCATAGCAGTTGAATACGTGGTCGTCAGAGGAAAGAAGGTAGCTTGTGACAGCGAAGCTATCAACAGAGCTTTAGGTATGTCTAATAAGATTAATGATCACTGCCAGCACTTAATCAGAACAAATAAGTTGGGCGAGATGAAAAGGTGGTTAGCATCACTGATCTCAGATGATGAGTCTCCGAAATGGCTAGCAGAAAGAGTTTCTATAGAAAAGAAAGATCTGAACATAGCTGCAAGATACTGGTTTGGGTTCATCAACAGCACAATAATGCCGTCCCAGAATGAGTCAGTTCTTCGCCCAGCAAAGGCAGCTTGCCTGGGTTGCATAATAGAGAAAACACGGATAAACCTAGGGGAAATCATAGCTTCAGAGATCCATATGCGTGTAAAACAGAGCCAGACATATCTTATTTTCCCCATATTGATCACGAAATTATGCAAAAGATATCAGGTGCCTAGAGATACAAAGAGGGATGTGGAATTGGCTGCCACCACCACCACTAATATCCAAAAGATCGAAGCCGAATATCTTAAGGACCAAGCAGGAAAGAAATAGAATAAAGTTGTGGCAACTGGATCCACACCTGCGGAGTAATCCTCACTCACTCCGGCACCTAGGTCTTTAAGTATACCCACTCCCTCTTCTCATTCACAGACCCCAGGTCCCTCTGTTTCTGTGGTATCACACAGACCCACTGCTGCAGTTGCATCCTGCGAACCAATCACTCAGGTATCCTTGATCCGGATGGGACAACTTTCCGAATCTGCTAATTTCTGGGCTGTCAACATAGAAAACTCCATTCCAGGCATGATATAGGCTACCCTCGATGATGCTGTGACACCACTGAGCACAACTATCAATGCTCTGACATCCAGGATAGCCAGGTGTGAGCATGACCAATGAGCCACATAAGAGGTGACAGTCTTAAAGGTCGCTAATGCAGAGCTGAGGAGAGATATGGACTACCTCAAATCCTCCGATGTGTCCATGATCTTTGGAACAGTGGAGATTCTGGATGTGCCTGAGATGCCTGAGACCACCACCGGACATGGAGACGGAGCAAAACACACAACCGATCTTGACTCAGAGGAAGAGACTGACGAATAGATAGTTGAGAGAGCTGCAGTAGACGACATTGCCGAGACTGAAGAAATCATGATAGACGATGTTGTGCAGGGCTCCTTGGCAAAGACTCCTGCTGCTGGACCCAATGGAGCTGACCCCTCTGGAAGTCATACCAGTTACTGATACCCCGAAAGGGAGAGAGACTGCATAGACAAGACCTTTCTTTACCTCCCTCTCTGACTTATTATTCTTTTACTTTAGGATTCTTTGTTATTTGCATTTGAGAACAAATTGCTTTTATTTGCGGTGGGGTGAGGCTCACCTTTTGTGTGCTATTTTGTGATTCGTGCTCTGTATATATTTGGGTTATCTATTTTTAAAATTGTGTTATATATTGCCTTTAGCTCATGGCTCCTCTTTTGGTTTTAAATTATAAAAATGATTTTGACCCATCCGAAAAATAAAAATAAAATTGTTTTCAGAAAATTTTCGCCACTGCTTAGATTGAAGGTGGATGTTCTTTTGCAAAATTTAAGTCTCAGTTCCGATCAATACTGATGACTTGAATGGTACTCTCAATCGAACAAATATGAATGTGCGGCTACGACAAAACCAAATGAAGTTGCATAGAAAATATGTGAACTCTTTGCATCTTGTTGTGATTAGCCATGTATCGAATTGATTCTCTTGTAATGACCGTTGCACACTAGCGAAATTGTGTAGTCTTGTTTGACTTAAGTGTCGATGTGTTGGGTGATTAGCTTACTTTGAAATATGCATGAATAAACATAGAATTTGCCCCGTTAGTCTGATTGATTTAGAAAGGTATACTCTTGAGATGATCTGAGGCAACTTTAAAGAGTGTGAACCAAATTTGACATATACCTCTTTTGTGACCTACCCATGAGCGTGTGAAACTCTTTTGAACACCCCTTGAGCCTTGCCTTTCTTTGGAAGAAACTTGATGAACCCTAAACCTTACTTGACCCACTACCTATAATCCTTTTGATTTGTGGTTTAGTGAATAGCCAACTTAGGCCAAAAGCCTAAGTTGGGGGTGTGGTGAAAAGGAAAAGGAGAAGTCAAGAAGTGCAAGAAAAAGTCTCTCTAACCCATGGCATTGCAAAACAAAATGGAAACCATTCTAAAAAAAATAATTTTTTTGTATATATTTATTTAAGTTTTGAATAAGGGTGCAAAAGGAATTGGTTTTCCAAGCAATAAATGGAGAGTGAATGAAAGGATGACTTCGAAGCACTAGAAGAAAAAGTGATAAGGTAAAGGAAAATGACGTTTTAAGAACACCACATCTCACGAGGATGAAAAAGTCACCGAGCCTAAATGACCATACCTTTGCACTCAGCCTTATTACAGGCCTTGAAAATACCTTTTTGATCTTGAGTACGCCGAATCGAAAGTAGATTGGAAAATAAGGGTAAACCTATGGGTGAAAACATGCATTGTGTTCCTCTTTTTGAGTGTGAGCGTTGCATCTGATTCTTCATCTTAAATTGATTAACTTCTGTGTGTGAATATGGAATTATTCTTTGTGTGAGGTCATTTAAAAACTTTTGTTAACCTTGAACTTGCATTAGTAGCAAGTACTGCGAGCATGAGAATGTTTGGTAATGGTGTGTCACAACTTGAATCTTTGAGTACACAATTGAATATTTGCATAAGTACATTGAGTTTTGTTGTGTGCATTCATGATTGAGTCTTGTGTAGCACTGTTCAAGACACCCTTTTTAAACGACTAAACTTGAGGACAAGTAAAAGTTTAAGTTGGGGGTGTTCATGAGTCCACATATTGGACTCATTTAGGGCTTTATTTTAATAGAAATTGTGTCCTCAAATGCTTATTTTATCTCAATATATGATGAAAACCTTTAAGTTTTAGGTATTTCAAGTTTGAAGGAATGCATGGACAATACTTCGCAAAAAATGAATGAAAAGGTTGAAAAGAACAAGAAAATGAAGACCTGAGGATCGCCGAGTCCACTTGGCGAATCGCTGAAGGGTCTTACTTCGCCTTTTGTTCCAGTGTGCTGAGCCCAGAAGGAAAGGATCAAGTCGGTGGAAAGGGGGAGCATTCAGTGCATCACCGAGAAGGTCCGCGAAGCAGTACGATGTCGCCCAATGACCCAGAGCACGATGATGCCGAAGGATGGTGCTAGAAGGCGATGAACTACACCAAAGGGCGAATCACCAAATTGATCGGTGATTCCGACTTATGTCACTGAGTCATCCACCGCAGCTCAAGTTTTTGAAGACTATAAATACTCATTGAGAGTTATAGCTTAGAATCAGTTTTTATAAGTTTTTGTAATAGGAGGTTTAGCAACACATTATAATTTTAGTACTTTTTACTCTCAAGTTTGGAGAGGGTTTTGGAAACCTGAAGAAAGGAGTTCATCTTCCCCAAGTTTGAAGTGGGTCTTCTCCATTCTTCTTCCTTTTCTTAAATCAAGGTTTATTTCTTATACCCATTTGATTTCACTATCATTTTAGGTGTATTTTGTGATTTCTTGATGTGTGGCTAAAACCCCCTATTCTTGGGGTGTGATTGGTGAATATGTGTTGATATTATTATTGGGTCTTTCTTACTGATAGGTTAGATGTATTTTAATAGTGATTTCACCTAGTGGTTGTGGTTTAATTTAATGGATTTGTAGTTGCAAATACAAAGCCACCCATGTGTTTTCAGCTTGCCCGAGAGGGAGGTCGTGAAACCAAGACCATGAGACTGATGGCCTAAGGAGTGGGTCGACATGAGGTTCAGCCCGAGAGGGTGAGCGCTAGTCCCATATCCTAACACTCAGCTTGAGAGAGTGAGTGGGGTAAGGTGTAGGCTGGTATTCATGCGGCAAATGAGTGTCCGAGAGGAACGCATTTGAAACGGGGTAAGTTGCGCGAGAGGGAACTTATTTCCATCTAAAGCTTAGGCTAGTCACTATTATCTTGCAAATTTCTTATCGAAAGCATGTACCCAACTATTTATCTCTACTTGTTTTGCGGTCACACCCCTAGAACTCTTCCCCATACTTGATTTTCTTGTTATATATGTTGTTTTTGCTATACTTGTGACAAAACCTCCATCGATATTTGACACTTTCATGTCACCCCCTTTAATTTACAATATTTTTAATCGTTAATGTCTTTAGTTACGACTAACTAGAACTAAATTTTATTTATCTATTAAATCTCAAAACCGCTCCGTTAGGACACGACCCAAACCCTTAGTTGGGTTACTATATTATCGATGATCGTAGACACTCGAACCGTAGTTAGGGTCATTGGTCACAATAAGCATCACTCATCTCCACCCAAATGACATATTGGGGTCACCTAGTAACACTAGGGCTAACCCCAATAATGAATAATGAAACAAGATTTGCGTCGTGCCATTACGTAAAACAAGGCGCTTCTTGGGAGGCAACCCAAGGTTTTACTGCTTTTAATTACTATGATAGAATAACGGTGTGTTAGTTTTGTAGGTTAAAGTGAGAAAGATGTTAAAAAGTGCAAGTTGGTGAATCGCCAAACTTATCGGTGATTCCGATCTAATCCGCCGTTGTGGCCCCAAAATAAGGGACATCCTATAAAACTTGGAGAGATGAGTATGCGTTCGGCGCATCACCGAGTTAATTGGCGACAAGACTAATGTCGCCGAATGACCGAGAACTGAACGGTTATATAAAGGCCAAAGGTCAAATTTTTGAATCTCTCACTTTCCCTCATTTTAAACTCCTCAAAATCACACCAAAGGTAATTTTTCTTAGATTTTTACCTTAAATTAGTATTTTAGTCGGTGATTAGTGTTTGAGGTTGGATTTCTTTGCTGCCTAGCATTTCAAAAAGAAAGAAAATTGATCAACATCGAAGGTTAGTCTCTAAAACTCTGAACATATTTGTGATAATTTTGCACTCTTTTGCAATTATAGTATTAGGATGACGTGTGCTGAGCCTCTCTGATAGAAATAGGGTGTTGCAATGCTATTGTTAATTCGAAAATTTTGCCTGAAATGCTTTAATAGTCGAATGCCTTAGTGTTTCTAATTTGATTTGAATGAACTTGTAATGGGTGACTACATTCTTAAGAGTACTCGTAGTTAAAAGGCAAAATTTGGCGAAACTGAAAAATGTTTGCGTACTTCGGTGTGATGGGAAGTATGGGTCCTGTGTGAATTTCGTGTATACATGCTTTGAGTTTTCTTTTGAAGCTCGTAAGGTCGGTTTCGAGAGTTGGAGTGAAAAATAGGCACGTTGTGTCATTCGGCGAGCTGGGTCGAGCTCGCCGAACGATTCGACGGTTCGCCAATGGGTTATAGGCCGCCCTTAATTCATGTCCTTAGTGCTGTATAATCTGTAACTTTAGCGAACACATTTGTGATCGCCAAAAGTTGCCGACGACTCGCTGATAGGACTTTATATCGCCCTTTGCTTGCCTAATATACTCTCTTTCACTGTATCTTTTGGTGGATAACCTTTACATCGCTAAAAGTAGTCGGTGACTTGCCAAATAGACTATTTCAGTGCCCATTTGCCTAAATTTTAAGTAAATCCTTTCGGCGAGCTCGACCTAGCTCGCAAAAGAGGTTTGGCGACTCACAGATTGAATCGGCGAGTATTTCTGCAAAAATATTCTCTGTGGTTGTGTTAAGCTTTGCCTAATCTCTTGATCTTTTGAGGTGTGGTACACACAAACTTAAACGAACCACCTCAAAAAAAGGCAAAGGGAATTATGGTAAATAAAGAAGGATCACGTCCTTCACAGAAAAGAAAGCAAGATCTCCCACCGGGAGGTAAAGGCAAACGAAAGAAGCATATCGCTAGAAAAGGGTCAGCTATTGAGACATATTTCTCTGAGCCGGATGATGAACAACCCTTGATTCACTGACAGAATAAACTTAGAGATAGACATCAATCCACACCCACCAGAGTTCCATCAGCCGTAACTCCTCCTGCTACTGAATCAGTGCCAGCTCCGGAACCACCTCCAGTGGTCCCTGCACTCCCCGTAGCTCCACCTCCACCCAAATTGCTGAATAGATTGAAAGGCGATGGTTTATGAACCATACTACAAGAAATGTTACTATTTGTAAAGGGTTTGGAAGGTAAGCATGCTGAGGTGCTTGGCACGCTCAGGTATCACGAGTTCGAGCAATTCACTAGACCACGGGGCCCTTACATCCCTTCCTAGGTTCAGGAATTCTACTTAGCCTATGGGGAGTTGGTCATGAAAAATAAGAAAAAGGCTAGTGAATTTCCATCGGTGAAGTCGATTATAGTCAGAGGCAAAGAGGTGGAGTGTCACCGCGAGTAGATTAATGTTGTATTGGGTCGACCGCTACACTAGGTACTGCCTTACCAGGGCTTGACTATTGTTCCATCCCTGGATGACTTGAAGGGTTGGTTAGCTCCGATGATTTCTGACATCACCCCGAGGTGGATGGATGCAGGAGCTCCTATTGAGAAAAGAGATATGAACATCGCCTCCCGGTACTGGTTTGACTTCATCAGCAGAACTATCATACCATCATAGAATGAGTCCATCCTGCGTCATCCTAAGGCGGCCTGCCTTGGTTCTATCATGGCCAGGAGGCGGATCGATTTGGGAATGCTGGTTTCATAGGAGATGGCTATGAGAGCCAAACAGACACAAATGTCTCTGCCTTTTCCTGTTCTTATCACTGAGTTATGTCGGCATGCTGGCATGCCGGAGTACCCGGAGATCCTGCTAGAGATATAGAGGTCACCCCATCTTCCTCCACCAAAATTCGGCATATAGAGGCCGAGTTCACACGAGAGGAGGCTGATGGGAGGAGAGCAACTCCATCAGACAATTTTCCAGAGATCGCTGTTGACTCATTACCAGCAGAGGAACCTTCATCTACTCCGACCTCGGAGTCTTCAGGTATACCCGCCCCTTCTTCTCAGACCCCAGGTGCCTCCTCTTCCTCTCAGCCTACTAGGGTCGCTCATGCCATGATCATGAAGATGGGTCAGCTAGCCTATTCAGCGGATGTGAGGGCGACATGATTGGAGAGATCCATCCAAGGTATGATTAAAAGTGCCATCTTGACTGCATTGACCCCTATTAGGATCATGATTGATGATCTGACTGCCAGAGTCACTGCCTGCGAGAACAGACAGGGAGAGACACCCGAGGTTTCAATATTAAAAGCTAAAATAGCAGAGTTGAAGAATGATGTAGCCTATTTGAAGGCCATCGACTTCACTATACTGATGTAGAGACCAGATAACGAGGATACCCCTGAGACCTCAGGGATTCCTTCGGCTACTATCAGAGATGTACAGAGGGACGATGCAGGGCATACAAAGTCGGATGCAAAGACTGAGGATGAGTTGATATCTATGAATGCTGAGGAGGGAATATTCAGAGACTTTCTAGATCTTATAGGAGCAGTTGTGCAGCCGATGATCCATACATCATCGACTGAGACATCCACATCAGTTCCCAGTGGATCTGGCGTTGCTATTCTGTCTGAGGCTACTCCGGGCACTGATGCCCATGCAAAGATTGCTACACCAGTTACTGAGACCCTGACAGGGAGAGAGACTGCATAGATAGGACCTTTCTTTACCTCCCTCTCTGTCTTATTATGCTTTTACTTTTGAACACTTTTAATTGCATTTGAGGACAAATTGCTTTTATTTGTGGTGGGGTGAGGCCCACACTTTTTGTGTTGAAAATTTCAAGTTTTGTGTATATTCGAGTTGTTCTGTTTATAATTGTTTTTACTCTGTTTTCTGTGGATGATTGAGCTCATAGATCCCTTTTGGTTTTAAATTATAAAAATGATTTTGACCCTTCCAGAAAATTGAAAAAAATTTGTTTTTCAAAAAGTTTCGCCATCGCTTATGTTGAAGGTGGCTGTTCTTTTGAAAAATTTAAGTCTCGGTTCCGATCAATACTGATGACTTGAATGGTGCTCTCAATCGAACAAACATTAATGTGCGGCTACGACAAGACCAAATGAAGTTGCATAGACAATATGTGAACTCTTTGCATCTTGTTGTGACTAGCCATGTATTGAATTAATTCTCTTGTACTGACCGTTGCACACTAGCGAAAGTGTGTAGTTTTGTTTGACTTAAGTGTCGATGCCTTGTGTGGATAGCTTACTTTGAACTATGCATGAATAAACCCAAAATTTGCCATGTTAGTCTGATTGATTTATAAAGGTGTCCGCTTGAGATGATCTTAGGAAACTTTAAAGAGTGTGAGCCAAAGTTGACATATACCTCTTTTGTTACCTACCCGTGAGCGTGTGAAACTCTTTTGAACACCCCTTGAGCTTTACCTTTCTTTGGAAGAAACTTGATGAACCCTAAACCTTACTTAACTCACTACCTATAATCCTCTTGATTTGTGGTTTCGTGAATAACCAACTTGGTGTGGTGAAAAGGAAAAGGAGAAGTCAAGAAGTGCAAGAAAAAGTCTCTATAACCCATGGCATTGCAAAACAAAATGGAAACCCTTCTAAAAAAATAAAATAAAATTGTATATATTTATATAAGTTTTGAATAAGGGTGCAAAAGTAATTGGGTTTCCAAGCAATACCTGGAGAGTGAATGAAAGGATGACTTCGAAGCACTAGAAGAAAAAGTGATAAGGGAAAGGAAAAGGACGTTTTGAGAACACCACATCAGACAAGGATGAAGAAGTCACTAAGCGTAAATGACCATACCTTTGCACTCAGCCCCATTACAAGCCTTGAAAATACCTTTTTGACCTTGACTAAGCCGAATCGAAAGTCGATTGGAAAATAAGGGCAAACCTATGGATGAAAACATGCATTGTGTTCCTCTTTTTGAGTGTGAGCGTTGCATCTGATTCCTGATTTTAAATTGATTAAATCCTGTGTGTGAATATGAATTATTCTTTGTGTGAGGGCATTTAGATACCTTTGTTGAGCTTGAACTTGCATTAGTAGCAAGTATTGAGAGCATGAGAATATTTGGTAATGGTATGTCTCAACTTGAATCTTTGCATAAGTAAATTGAGTTTTGTTTGTGCATTCATGATTGAGTCTTATGTAGCACTGTTCAAGACACCCTTTTTGAACGACTGAACTTGAGTTTGCTTGAGGAAAAGAAAAAGTTTTAAGTTGGGGGTGTTGATGAGTCCACATATTGGACTCATTTAGGGCTTTGTTTTAATAGAAATTGTGTCCTCAAATGCATATTTTATCTCAATATCTGATGAAAACCTTTAAGTTTCAAGTATTTGAAGTTTGAAGGAATGCATGGACACTACTTCGCAAAAAAGGAACGAAAAGGCTAAAAAGAACAAGAAAACGAAGACCTGAGGATCGCCGAGTCCACTTGGTGAATCGCCGAAGGGTCTTACTTCGCCTTTTGTTCCAGTTTGCTGAGCCCAGAAGGAAAGGATCAAGTCGGCGGAAAAGGGGAGCAGTCGGTGCATCACCGAGAAGGTCCGCGAATTAGTACTATGTCACCCAATGACCCAGAGCACGACGATGCCGAAGGATGGTGTAAGAAGGCGATGAACTACACCAAAGGGTGAATCGTCGAGTTGATCGGTGATTTCGACTAATGTCGCCGAGTGATCCACTGCAGCACAATTTTTTGAAGACTATAAATACTCGTTGAGAGTTAAAGCTTAGTATCAGTTTTTATAAGTTTTAGTAATAGGAGTGAACAATATCAGTTTTAACATTACATTATAATTTTAGTACTTTTTACTCTCAAGTTTGGAGAGGGTTTTGGAAAATTGAAGAAAGGAGTTCATCTTCCCCAAGTTGGAAGTGGATCTTCTCCATTATTCTTCCTTTGCTTAAATCAAGGTTTAATTTATTATACCCATTTGATTTCACTATCATTTTAGGTGTATTTTGTTATTTCTTGATGTGTGGCTAAAAACCCCATTCTTGGGGTGTGATTTAGCAAATATGTGTTGATATTATTGTTGGGTCTTGCTTGCTTATATGTTAGATGATTCTAATGGTTATTTCACCTAGTGTTTGTGGTTTAATTTAATGGGTTTGTAGTTGCAAATACAAAGCCACCCATGTGTTTTCGGCTTGCCCGAGAGGGAGGTCGCGAAACCATGACCACGAGACTGATGGCCTAAGGAGTGGGTCGACATGAGGTTCAGCCCGAGAGGGTGAGCCCTAGTCCCATATCCTAACACTCAGCTCGAGAGAGTGAGTGGGGTAAGGCGGAGGCTGGTCTTCATGCGGTAAATGGGTGTCCGAGAAGAACGCATTTGAAACGGGGTAAGTTGCCCGAGAGGGAACTTATTTCTATCTAAAGCTTAGCCTAGTCACTATTATCTTGCAAATTTCCTATCAAAAGCATGTACCCAACTATTTATTTCAACTTGTATTGCAATCACACCTCAAGAGCTCCTCCTCATACTTGATTTTCTTGCTATTTTTGTTGTTTTTACTTACTTGTGACAAAACCCCCAAATTGATATTTGACACTTTTGTGTCCCCCTTTGATTTACAATGTTTTTAATCGTTAATGTCTTTAGCTACGATTAGTTAGAATTAGATTTTATTTTTTCTATTAATTCTCAAGACCGCTCCCTTAGGACACGACTCCAATCCTTGGTTGGATTACTATATTATCGACGATCATAGATACTCGAACCGTAGTTAGTGTCGTTGGTCACGATAAGCATCAGCCGTTCTCAACCTCTCTCTAATTACCCGAATCTTCTCAATGGCCTCATACACCACTTCCGGCCCTAGTAGAGCAATTTCCCCTACTTCAAACCATCCTATAGAAGACCAACATCTCCTACCATAGAGAGCCTCAAAGGGGGCCATCCCAATACTCCAATGGTAACTTTTATTATAGGAAAACTCAACTAACGACATATGTCATCCCAATATCCTTTAAAATCTATCACGCATGCCCTCAACATGTCCTCTGAAGTCTGAATGGCGCGTTCCACTTGACCAGCCGTTTGAGGGTGAAAAGTTGTGCTAAGCTTCACCTTTGTAGCTAGCCCCTTTTAGAAGGACTTCCAAATTTGTGAAGTAAATTGAGGGCCTCGATCTGAAATGATAGACAAGGGAACTCCATGTAACCTTACCATCTCCTTCAAATACAATTTAGTATATTCTTCCGCCGAGTAGGACACCTTGACGAGAATGAAATAGCGGACTTAGTTATTCGGTCCACTATTACCCATATCGAGTCATCTTGCCACCTAATACATGGCAATCCTAAAATAAAATCCATGTTCACATCTTCCTACTTCCAAGTAGGAATAGGAATATCTTGTGACAAGCCTTTGATGCTCAACCTTAACTTGTTGACAATTAGGACATTTGACAACAAATTTTGCGATGTCCTTTTTCATCCCATTCCACCAATAGACTTTCTGTAGGTCACGATATTAGTGTCTCCCGGGTGAATAGAATACTGAGACCTATGGGCTTCTTCTAAATTTTCTTTCTCAAGATGTCAACATCCAGAACACACAACCTACCTTGACACCTCAATACCCCAGCTCCCCCTTGGGACAAAGCCTCAACAGACTTCTTGAGTACCGACTCTTTGAACTCAACTAATATAGGATTAAGGCTTTGCTTAGCCATCACATTCATCACAAAGGACGATTTGGACCCATTATGAACCATAAAACCACCCTTGGTGGAATCCACTAGTTGAACACCCAGTCGAGCCAACCTATGCACATCACGAACCAACTCTTTCTTTTCATCCGCTACACGAGTCACACTACCCATGGACAATCTACTAAGTTCATCCGCTACCACATTAGCTTTGTCGGGGTGATAAAGGACACTCCTATCATAATCTTTCAATAACTCTAACCACCTTCATTGTCGAAGATTCAAGTCCTTTTGACTAAACACATATTTAATACTTTTGTGATTGGTGAAAACATCCACATGGACTGCATACAAATAATGCCTCCATATTTTCAAGGCAAATACAACCTCCGCTAATTCAAGATCATGGTTAGGATAATTATTCTCATGGAATTTAAGTTGCCTTGAAGCATAGGCAATAACCTTACCATTTTGCATAAGCACACATCCCAACCAACTCTAGAGGCATCACAATACACCACAAAACCATTTGTACCCTCTGGTAAGGTCAACACCGGAGCAGAAGTAAGTCTATCTTTCAATTCTTGGAAACTTTTCTCACAAGCTTCTGACCACTCAAACTTAGCCTTTTTTTTTAGTCAAAGTTGTCAATAGATAAGCAATGGAGGAAAAACCCTCAACAAACCTCCTATAGTAACTGGCCAAACCCAAAAACCTTCTAATGTTGGAAGGAGTTAGCGGTCTAGAACAACTCTTGACCGCATCCATCTTCTTAGGATCTACCTCAATACCCTTGCTTGACACAATATAACCAAGGAAAGCTACGGACCTTAACCAAAATTCACACTTGCTAAACTTTGCAAAAAGTTGTTGGTCCTTATGAACTTGCAACATAATTCTCAAATGGTTCATATGTTCATTCTCACTCCTTGAATAGATCAAGATATCATCGATAAACAGAATCACAAACATGTTTAAGTATTTCCTAAACACTCTGTTCATTAAATCCATAAATGACCCCGGAGCATTAGTCAACCCAAATGACATAACCACAAATTCATAGTGACCATACCGGGTCCTAAAGGCCATTTTGGGAATATCAACCCCTCTCACCCTCAATTGGTTTCAACCCGAACGAATGTCAATTTTTGAGAAATAGCTAGCCCCTTGAAGTTGATCAAACAAGTCATAGATTCTCGCAAGGGGATATTTATTCTTAATGGTCACTTTGTTTAATTGACGATAGTCGATGCACATTCTAAGAGACCCATCCTTCTTTCTAATAAACAACATCGGAGCACCCTATGGAGAGATACTCGGTCGAATAAAATCCTTATCTAGCAAATCCTTCAATTTCTATTTCAACTCATTCAACTTGGCTGGAGCCATTCTATAAGGAGGAATGGAGATAACTTGCGTATCCGGTAAAAGATCAATGCCAAAATCTATTTCTCGCTTGGGAGGAATACTGGGTAAATCATTAGGAAAAACTTCTGTAAACTTATTCACTATCGGAACCGACTCTAGAGAAGAGGTTTCAGACTCAACATCCATCAACCTAACAAGATGGTAAATACACCCTTCGGAGATTATCTTCCTAGCTTTAAGACAAGAGACAAATTGACCTCTAGGGATAGAATTTTCCCCCTTCCACTCTAAGATAGACTCATTTGGAAATTGGAATTTAACCACCCGAGTCCTACAATCGATAGAGGCATAACATGCATGCAACCAATCCATACCCAAAATCACATCAAAGTCTAACATGTCTAAATCCACCAAAGTAACTCTATTGGACAAGGAAATGGGACAACTTCTATAGACTCTTTTAGCCACAACCGAGTCACCAATCGGGGTAGAGACCGAAAAAGGTTCTACTAACACTACCGGGAGTATTTTAAACTTCATGGCCACAAATGGTGTCACAAAGGACAAAGTAGCATCGGGATGTAACAAGGCATATACATAAATAGAAAATACTTTTAACATACCGGTTGATGTTTTGCGTAATCAACGACATGTCTTATAGTTCGGGTGTCTACGATCGTGCAATAGTATAATAACCCAACCAAGGGTTGGGGTAGAGTCCCAAGGGAGTTGTTTTGAGAATCAATAGAAAAATAAAATTAGTTCTAACTAGTCGTAGCTAAAGACATTAACAATTAAAAATATTTTAAATTAAAGGGGGACACAAGAGTGTCAATTAACAATGGGGGTTTTGTCACTAGTAAGTAAAAATAACAAAATAAACAAAGATTTCTAACTAATGAGAGAGGGTTCTTGGAATGTAACCGGAATACGGGTTAATCTATATTATTGGGTACATGCTTTCGATAGAAAATTTATAGAGTAAGAGTGACTAGGCTAAGCTTTATGTGGGAATAAGTTCTCTCTCGAGCAACTTACCCCGTTTCAAATGGGTTTCTCTCAGACACCCACTTGCTGCATGAAGACCAGCCTACGCCTTACCTCACTCACTCTCTCGAGCTGAGTGTTAGGATATGAGACTAGGGTTCACTCTCTCGAGCTGAACCTCATGTCGACCCACTCCTTAGGCCATTAATCTAGTAGTCTTGGTTTCGCGACTTCTCTCTCGAGCAAGCCGAAAACACATAAATAAACTTGTATTTGCAACTACAAATTTGTTAGATTCAACCACAACTACTATACGAAATCACCATTACACTACATCTAATCAATCAGCAAGCAAGACCCAACAACAATCTTAACCCATATTCACAAAATCACACCCCAATAATTGGGGTTTTAGTCATACATCAAGAGATAGAAATTTTTACCTAAATGAGCTTGCATTCAAATGGGTATGAAGATTTAAGTCTTGGTACAGGCAAAAATTGAAAAATCTAAGAGACCCAAATCCAAATCTTTGGAGATGAAACCCTCTTTTTCTTCAAGTTTTCAAAACCCTCTCAAGCTCAGAGCAAAAATAAAAACCACTAAAAATTATATTAATTGTTCTACACTGAAAATCTGATACTAAAATCTGATCTCTCAATGAGTATTTATAGTTTTAAAAAATCTGTGCTGCAGCAGATCACTCGACGACATTAGTCGGAATCACCGATCAACTCTGCGATTCGCCCTTTGGTGTTGTTCATCGCCGTCTTGCACCATTCTTCAGCATCATCGTGCTCTGGGTCATTGGGCGATATGGTACTGCCTCACGGAACTGTTCGGCAATGAGCCGACTACTTCCTTTTTCCACCAACTTGATCATTTCCTTCAGGGCTCAGCACACTGGAAAAAAGGCGAAGTAAAACCCTCCAGCGACTCGACGATCCTCAGGCCTTCATTTCTTCATTCTTTTCCGCCCTTTTCGTTCCTTTTTGCTACGTAGTGTCCATGCTTTCCTTCAACTTCAAATACCTAAAACTTAAGTGTTTTCATCAGATATTGAGATAAAATAATCATTTGAGGACACAATTTCTATTAAAATATAGCCCTAAATAAGTCCAATTTGTGGACTCATCAATACCCCCAACTTAAACTTTTGCTTGTCCTCAAGCAAACTCAAGTTTTGTCATTCGAAAAGGTTGTCTTGAACAGTGCTACACAAGACTCAATCATGAATGCACACAACAAGACTCAATTTACTTATGCAAATATCAAATGTGTCCCCAAAGATTCAAGTTGTGACACACCAATACCAAAGAATCTCATGCTCACAATACTTGCTTCAAATGCAAGTTCAAGCTCAACCAAAGTGTTCAAATGCCCTCACACAAGGAATGATTCCATATTTACACACAATGGTTTTCAATTTAAAGTTTCAGAATCAAATGCAACGCTCACTCTCTCAAAGAAGAACACAATGCATGCTTTCACCCATAGGTTTGCCCATATTTTCCGATCAACAATTGTTTCGGCTAAATTAAGATCAAATAGGTCTTTTCAAGGCTTGTAATGGGGCTGAGTGCAAAGGTATGGTAATTTAGGCTCAGTGACTTTCATCCTCATGAAATGTGGTGCTCACAACACTTCCTTTCCTCTTCTTTCATCATTTTCTTTAGTGCTCATAAGTCATCCTACTATTCACTTCCCATGGGTTGTTTGGGAACCTCATTTATTTTGTACTTTATTCCACAATTTTATTTTTTATTTTTTTATATATATGGGGGTTTTCCATTTTTCGCAACACCATGGATTTAGGGAGACTTTTCTTGCACTTCTTGATTTTGCCTTTTTCCTTTCACCACACCCCCAACATAGGCTTTCGTCCTAAGTTGACTATTCAATTAACCACAAATTCATGAGGATTATGGGTGATGGATAAAGAAAGTTCTAGTTTTCATCAAGTTTCTTCCAAAGAAAGGTAAGGCTCAAGGGGTGTTCAACACGCTCACAGGGTAGGTCACAATAGAGGTATATGTCGAATTGGCTCACACTCTTTAAAGTTGCCTAAGATCATATCAAGAGCTGGCCTTACTTTAGTCGATCAGACGAACGGGGCAAATTCTAGGATCTATCATGCATGTTTTAGAGTAAGCTAATCACACTAGGCATTGACACTACAGTCAAACAAGACTCCACACTTTCGCTAGTGTGCAATGATCATCACAAGAGACTCAATTCGATACTAGGCTAGTCGTAACGAGATGCAAAGAGTTCACATATTGTCTATGAAACTTTATTTGGCCGCATCACAGCCGCACATTCATATTCGTTCGATTGAGAGCACTATTCAAGTCATCGGTATTGATCGGAACCGAGACTCAAATTTTGCAAAAGAACAGCCACGTTCAACACACGAGAGGTGGCAAAAATTTTCGAATGGGTTCAAAATCATAATCATTTTACAATTTTAAAACAAGGAGCCATGAGCTCAAACATCCACATGGAAGCAGTATTAACACAATTTTTAAACAGACAACCCAAACAAAAATGAAGCACGAATATCAATAGCACACACAAAGGGTGGGCCTCATCCCACCACAAATAAAAGTAATTTGTCCTCAAATGCAAATAACACAGAATCCGAAAGGTAAAATGAAGAAAGACAGAGAGGGAGGTAAGGAGGGGATCCTGACTAAGCAGTCGCTCCATCTGCCTGGGAATCAGTCCCCAAAGTGTTGTCATTCTGCTTATGGTTCTCTTTTTCTTTTCGCTCTGCTTCAACAGTGATATTAGCCTCGATCGTATTGTCCAACTCGTGAGCTGCCACAAAGGCGTGTATCACATTGCTAAACCCTCGAGCCCACGAAGGGATATTAGGGTCGATGGATAATCTCCTCCTCGAACTGGTTGTTTTTTTGTCTCTCCTTTCAGTTCTTCTGAACTTTTGTGCTCTTATATGTCTGGGTGGCATGTATCTTCCTGCAACTTTTGGTTTGGCAATGTATGCAAAGTCTTGACATAATGTTAGAATATATTTGACAATCAAAACAAAGACTTTCAGCTGCAGAAGGACTAGATAGTCCATTCGGTGTACCACCAAATATATTCGGTGAGCCACAGACAATTCGCCAAAGGTCACAATGCAGAATGGTTAGAGGTTCAGACAAAAGACGATTAAGATGACATTCAGCGAGCCGCCGAGTGCACTTGGCAATCTCGTGCTTCTCACCGAAAGTTACAGTAGCCACAACAAATGAAGCACGATAGTAAGGGTGAGATGGGATACTTAGACGAACCGCAAAGTGGTTCGGCGAGCTCGTCACAGCTCGCCAAATCACCCATTATTCCTACTTTTGACCCAACTTTTCAAAAATGGCCTCGCAACCCCCGAAAACACAATTTAAGCACAAATAGCACAAATTTAACCAATGCCCATAACATAAGAATACCACCCATCACAAATTAACTCAACTAGATACATCAGAGAACAAGGTTTCGACTGTTTAAGGAAGATTATTGAATAACAATCGCCAATTAACCAATTCTATCAAACTAGGGAGGTTCAACAGATTTTAGCAATAACAAAGAGTTTGCAAATGAGTACAATGCTGATAAAATAATTACGGGTATTTAGAAGCTAACCTTTTGTACTGATTAAAATGTTACCGAAAGCTAGGAGGCAATGCAATCCAAATCTGCGCACAAATCAATGAACTAAAATACTCCAAAAGTGCAAGAATTATAAAACTAGAGTGCAGGTTTGCGTTTGGGAAGGTGAAAAAGTGATGGAAAGAGAATGAAGTTAGAACTTTATAAACCTTTGGCTGAAAGACCATCCAGTTTTTTTTTATTAGGCGACATTAATCCTAATCGCCAAGCTCTTCGGCGTAACGCCAAGTGGTTACTTACCTCGCTGAATTTTACAGTACCTCCATGTTTTGTGGGAGTCCATATGGTGGTCTTTGTCGGGATCGCCGACATGGTCGGCGATTCGCCAATAATTTCCTGTGCTCGCCGAATTTTACAGACTTTCATGCAAAATGGTTTTTAGTATAATGGCGGTCTAGTTCTAAATGGCCTAACCATTCGGCGATTCGCTGATTAGACCTGTTGCTCGCCAATCTGCAATTTTCATTCACTCTTCACACTTCCATCTACACAATCAACACAACATTATTTTATCAAAGTAAAATAAAGCAATAACTGGTTTTGGGTTGCCTCCCAAACAACGCCTTAGTTAACGTCATGGCACGACGCAAGTTCACCTTTAAACCTCATTCTTGGGATTAGCCATTGTATCATCGACAAACCCCCTGGCTGTCTCGAATTTAGGTGAGATGAGATGTGACCCATCTGGTCTCTAATTGCTTGATTGAAACTGAATGAGAGGTAATGGTCTGGCTAAGGGTGGACACGTCTTCTATCATTCATTTTAGTATTTTGTCTGACCCTTCAACTTTGTTGAGGATGCGCGAGAGCATATTCTCAGACCTACTACCGTCCAAATACTTTCGCTTCTGGCGCTCATGGGGGGGAACATATCTATCTTTCTCCCCATCCTTCCAATTTGGATTTTTGTCCCTCCATTCACAATCCCAGTCCTTCCAACCTTCGTCTCTAGCCCAACCTTGGTTACCACCCTGCCTTGGGTAATTTGAGCGGTAGCCACCGCCCTGGTTGGCTAGAAAATTTACCTCCTCGTTATACAAGGCTTCAAACTTCATCTCCTCAAGATTAGCACCCCCGACCCCCACAGCGTTAACAACACAGGCACCGGCCCCCATGACATTTTTGGATAAAATATCAAGATGCGTCATGATTTTGGCCTTGTTCTGATCTCTCTCATTGTCTTTTTCAATATGCTCTTTGGATAGCTTGAAAGTGGGAGGGGAGACTTGGTCCTCACGAGTGTACCATGCTCTGTTGATGGTTATCATATCATCTAAAAGATGAGCTGCTACTGCATACGGCTGCTGCATTAAGTCTCCCGGCGATAGTTGGTTAGCGACACCTTTGTTAACCGAGTCAAAGCTCCGATAGAAGTATTGAAGTAGAACGTTATCAGGCAAACCATGAGTTGGGCATTGGAGCACCAAATTTTTGAACCGTAGCCATGTTTCATGCAGAGGCTCTCCTTATAAACGTTTAAAGCTTTGGATGCTATCCCGTAGTGACATCATCTTTGAGGGAGGGAAAAATCGCACTGGAAATGCAGTTTCCAACTCCTCCCAAGAAGTGATGGATTCATGTGGTAGGTCGACTAGCCACTTGCAAGCCTCTCCCATCAATGAGAAAGGGAATAGCCTCAATCGGACCGACTCTTGAGAGATGTTTTTGAACGAGAATGGTCCACACTCATTTACAAAATTTCGAAGATGCTCGTGAGGATCCTCATGAGATAGTCCGTTGAAGAGTCCCTTCAGTTGCAAGGGTTGCAACATGGTTCTCGTTACGTGGAACACTGCATTTCCCTCGGCTGGGGGTAAATGGATGGCTCTAACACCTCCCATGAGATGGGGGCCATTGATGTTGGTCTCTTAGACATCGTTGAGATTTCCGATGTCGTCTTGGTTGCCTACCTGGCTACCGTTGCAACCATTAACACTCATGCTTTCTTAAATATTCGCAAAATAAACAAACAAAACTAAAAATTAGGTGAGTAGACTACAACTAAGAAGAACAAAAATTTTACTAAACTAAAAATTCTCAAGTAATACCACTCCCCAGCAGCGGCGCCATTTTGATATTTTACGTAATCAACGACACGTCTTACAGTTCGGGTGTCTACGATCGTGCAATAGTATAATAACCCAACCAAGGGTTGGGGTAGAGTCCCAAGGGAGTTGTTTTGAGAATTAATAGAAAAATAAAATTAGTTCTAACTAGTCGTAGCTAAAGCCATTAATGATTAAAAAATATTTTAAATTAAAAGGGGACACAAGAGTGTCAATTAACAATGGGGGTTTTGTCACTAGTAAGTAAAAACAACAAAATAAACAAAGATTTCTAACTAATGAGAGGGGGTTCTTGGGATGTGACCGGAATACGGGTTAATCTATATTATTGGGTACATGCTTTCGATAGAAAATTTATAGAGTAATAGTGACTAGGCAAAGCTTTATGTGGGAATACGTTCTTTCTCGAGCAACTTACCCTGTTTCAAATGGGTTCCTCTCGGACACCCACTTGCTGTATGAAGACCAGCCTACGCCTTACTCCACTCACTCTCTCGAGCTGAGTGTTAGGATATGGGACTAGGGTTCACTCTCTCGAGCTGATCCACATGTAGACCCACTCCTTAGGCCATCAATCTAGTAGTCTTGGTTTTGCGGCTTCTCTCTTGAGCAAGCTGAAAACACATAAATAAACTTGTATTTGCAACTACAAATTTGTTAGATTCAACCACAACTACTAGACGAAATCACCATTAAACTACATTTAATCTATCAGCAAGCAAGACCCAACAACAATCTTAAACCATATTCACAAAATCACACCCCAATAATTGGAGTTTTTAGCCACAACATCAAGAGATAGAAATTTATACCTAAATGACCTTGCATTCAAATGGGTATGAAGATTTAATTCTTGGTACAGGCAAAAAGTGAAAAATCCAAGAGACCCAAGTCCAATTCCTTGGAGATGAAACCCTCTTTTTCTTCAAGTTTTCCAAACCCTCTCAAGTTCAGAGCAAAAATAAAAAGTACTAAAAATTATATTAATTATTCCACACTGAAAATCTGATCTCTCAACGTATATTTATAGTTTTAAAAAATCTGTGTTGCAGCGGATCACTCGGCGACATTAGTTGGAATCGCCGATCAACTCGACGATTCACCCTTTGGTGTAGTTCATTGCCGTCTTGCACCATCTTTCAGCATCGTCCTGCTCTGGGTCATTGGGAGACATGGTACTGCCTCGCGGAACTGTTCGGTGATGCGCTGACTGCTTTGTTTTTCCACCGACTTGATCCTTTCCTTCATGGTTCAGCACACTGGACCAAAACGCGAAGTAAAACCCTTCAGCGACTCGCCAAGTGGACTCGGTGATCCTCAGGCCTTCATTTCTTCGTTCTTTTTTTCCCTTTTCATTCCTTTTTTCTACGTAGTGTCCATGCTTTCCTTCAACTTTAAATATCTGAAACTTAAGTGTTTCATCAGATATTGAGATAAAATAAGCATTTGAGGACACATTTTTTTAATTAAAATATAGCCCTAAATTAGTCCAATTTGTGGACTCATCAGCGGTCACCACATTCGGGGAGCTCTCTTGGTCACCTGTCACCACATTCGGGGAGCTCTCTTGGTCACCTCGAAATTAAAGAGCATAAAAGCGGTTTTTCTTTTGAGCAATTGACTTTGAACCACTTGGAGGAGGTTGTTTATTTTCCCTTCCCTTAACCTTGAGCATTGGACAATCTCTCATCTTGTGTCCAACCTTCCCACAACTAAAACACCCATCGGTACCAACAAGATACTTGCCATCATGCTTTCTACCATATTTTGCACAATTAGACCTAACAACAAAAGAACCACCACTATTACCTCCTTGAGGTTTAGGGTTGGAACCCCTATCCTTGTTGACCCTTGGGGGAGAACTAAAGCAGCCTTTATTGGAGAACCTTTGTCTAAACCTTAGTCGACCTTATCCATCGGACCTAGCATTGGAGAAGTTCACATCACTGGTTCTAGCTCTTTTCACCTCTCTATTCTTTTTCTTGAGTTTTGACTCCTCAATTTGTTGAGCATATACCATGAGCCTCGAGATATCCATGTCATGAAGGAGCATTACCATACGACATTCTTCTTGAACCAAATCGGACACACCCATCAAAAATCTACTCAGCTCATCCCTCAAATCAGCCACCATAGATGGAGCATACTTGGATAGTTGGGTAAATTTCAAGGCATACTCCTTGATACTCATGTTACCTTGCCTAATTTTAATGAATTCCTCCACCTTAGCTTCCCTTAACTCTTTGGGAAAGAATCTATCAAGAAATGTTGATTTGAACGTTTTGCATTCAATCGGACCCGCTCCTATGGGTCTTCCCCTCTTCCAAATATCATACCATACTTGAGTAACATCCTTTAGTTGGTAGGCGTCTAACTCCGCCTTCTCTCCCGAAGATCCCTCATAATAGCTAGAATTTTATAAACCTCATTGATAAACCTTTGGGGATCCTCTTCAAATTTAGAGCCATGAAATTCGAGAGGTTTCATTCTAGAAAAAATCCCTAACCCTTGAAGCAGCTGAATTCACATTAGGATTGACCGGAGCTACCACTTCTCTATTGGCTTGAGCCGTCACGACTTGAGCCAACATTTGGATAGTAGATCTAAACTCCGCATGGGTCACATTCTCAACCACGGGATCAACTGTAGCTTGGTTAATTTGAGGAGCTTGATAACGTTGAGAAGCTTTCCTATTCACATTGACACCCTCTATTCTTATAGCATTAGCCCTTCGTGTGTTCACATCCTGAAGAAACAAGAGAAGGATTAGAAGAAGGACTTTATAAAGTTAAACTCTAAGGCACGACTTAAGAATAATAATACAAGTGACATTTCCTAACATTTTATAGCCTCTCATTCATAAGTGTGGCACATTTCACACTCATGAATAAGACTCTACTAGACGTGGCTTATGAGATATCATCCTAGAATCATTCTAAACCTTGTGCTCTCATTACCAAGTTTGTCACGACTCAAGGGTATGCTCTAGACGTAACAAGGCACATAGAAACCCGAAAGGCTCCATGTAAGCCACTTAGCATATCGTAACATAAATTATTAGAACAATAAGAGTAAAACCGCATTTCAAGTCCAAAATATTCGTAAAGGAAAGCGGAAGTCTACACTTGTCTCAATTAGCCATCTATTACAATATTTGATTCAAAATAGGGTCACAGCCCAAAACAACATAATCCAAAAGTAAAAATACAAGAATTAAATTACAATGAAAATATTCGTCCTTGAAACATGAGGAGTCACCACAAGCAAGGAGAAATGAACAAATCCAAGATCTAGCCACAACGAGGACCACCTTGAGAGTTGGGCCCTACAGTTGGGAAAAATGTAGGAAAATATGGGTTAGTAAAAAAAATGACTAAGTATGATAGTCATCCACAAAATCATGAAAACATGAAAAAACGGACATTTTAGTTGAATGCATGGCATTTACTAGTTTAAAGCATTAGTCAGAAGATAATGGAAAAGCATAAGTCATAAGCATAATACACTCATAGGTCATCATATCATAATAGGAACACACCATAAATACCCTCAAAGCATACTTGTGCAATGTATGAATAAGATCTGATAATCCCATCCATACTAAGTAAAGCTTCTCGAATAACTATAGTTCATAATTCGTATTCTTGTTCATACTATCATAAAGGGAGATTAGCCTTAACCTACATAGTCCATGTGAGCTTACCATGGAATTCGGTGTCTACCTCACACCAAAAAAGGGTTGTCCTACTTGCCTAAGGTAAAACCATACTCTTAGATTTGGTGGATCCATTAGCTGGGCACATAGTTATGGGATAAGGAGTTTGGTACTAGAAACTCGGACTCAACTAAGGTATAAGGTTTCCATCTCATGAGATACATACTTTGGGAACCCGGACTGAACTATGGTAGAAGGAACCCAATGGAAAGCCGGACTCAACTAGTGTACAAGCTTTCATTGGGAAGCCGGACTCAACTATCGTATAAGCTTCCATATATTATTCATATCCACTCGGTGCTAAGCATTAATTCCCATAGATTACATATTATGTCTTGACTTAAGTGCATATTCATGGAAGAATGTCTTGACACTCAATCTAACATAATTCATACTATAGCTCATAGATTCAATAGGTGAGAATAGCCTTTCAACCCTAGAATCATCATATTGTGAGAACGCCTTTCAAATCATATCATACATAAGTGTGTACATGAGGATAATCATCCAACAACGCAACAACTAGATCATAATCATATTCACTTTACTCTCAAAGTGTTCTAAAAGCATATACATAAACCTCATAATCATGCATAATTCTCATACTTTTCCCTTCAAGGATCATAGATCACATTCAATCAACAGATATATAATTACTACATTAGACATGGATAATAACATGATTCAATTACTATAATTACTATAAGCATAATCTCATAATACTCTTCTTTCTACAATTTACCCACAACACAAAGTCATAAATTGGGAATATGGAGATTTCATCATAAAACTACAATAAATCATCAATTCAATCATAATATAAAGTAATTAAATCAATAGAAACATTTTTGAAAGGAATCCATGACTTTGGAGTCAAACCCTAGCTTCTAGGAATTTCTATCTTTGAAATTGGGGTTTTGAAGGGACTCCATGGATGAAAAATATTCATAGATGAAGGAGTACCATACCTTATATTTGAATTCCAATGATATTGAGTAGAAAATCCTGATCCTTCAAACCATAGCTTCACCTTCCTTCTTCTTCTCCTTTGGAGTTTTAGAGAGAGAATTTTGGGAGAAAATTGGATTTGATTTGGATTTTTGGAATTATAAGGAAGATGACTAAATTTGGAGGTCTTAAAACTATATATAGTTAGCCTAAATTAATACAAAATGACGTCACTTAATATTAATAAAAACCGAAAATCCCCATAATTCCCCTAAGTGTAACTGTTATTTGGCAGCTTGAGGCCTCACCCACCGCCGCATGACCACTGTCCATGAATGGACCAACGTGGTGTGCTGGTGAACCCTGGGTGGAGCTTCAGAGTACTATTTTTGGTAGGCTTGACCCATGACCCCTCACCCACGAGGTGTGGGCTGACCCACGTGGCGACTGCTAGGCAGCCTTCTAAGGCTCGTCCTTGGGGGTCGTACTATGATGTTCTAACACGAAACCCTATAATTTTAGGTACGAGGATATACGTTCATGACTCTAACCCTTGTGTTAAGCTCTAGTTAACCTACTAGTTTCCGGAGTGTTACATTATAGGCAAAACAAGGAACATACTGCACATCATGGAGAAGGTTTACATTACCATGAAAAATTTTAGAGCGAGTGTGCCTTTCCCATCGACTCTCATTGCCTTGTCATTTCCAAGACAAAATTCTGATTTCTCTGATTCATCAAGTTCTTTGAACAGTGACCATCTGCCAGATATATGGTTGGAGAAACCAGTATCAATGATCTATACAACATTTGAACCAACATCTATTGAGGAGCGAGCCATGAATTGTTGTTACTCAGTGAAATTTGCATTTTGTTGTTCATCCTCTTGTTTAGTCCAGTAATAAGCTTCCTTGTACCCTATTTTACTATAATAGCGGCACTAAATATTGCTCTTGAACTGCCAGAGCTCACCACCAAATTGAGCTCATCCTCTTCCATAACCTCATCCACGGAAACTACCTATACCTCTGTATCATGTAGCATTTAAAACTTTTTATTTTCCTTTTAAAGGAGACTCCCCCTTGATCTGAAACGCCTTCTCTTCACCCTTTCTTGAGAAAACTTCAGTCTTTCCTCTTGAGCTTGCAATGAACTCCTCAATTCATCAAAACCATAATTATATAAATCATGGGACTCCTCAATAGCAGCTACGATGTGATAAAATATTTTATTAAGACTTCTGAAAACTTTAGAAATTATAGTTTAATCAGTAATTTTGTCACCATATTCCTTCATATGATTAACAATTGCACTCACCCTAGATAAGTAGTCTTGCACATATTCACTACTTGTATGGATGAATTTTTGTAATCACGTCGTAGTGATTGGAGTTCGACAGTCATTTGCTTTGTCGATCTATGGACTTCTTTTTTCACAATATCTCATGCCTGCTTTGAGGTTCTTACAACAATAATTCTAGAAAAAACTGAGTCACGGATCACTTGATGGATGTAAAACAAAGCCTTAGTCCATCTTTTTGTTCTCCCACAACCTTTGTGCTTTATCTTCCTTAGCATATCCATTCTCCACCAAATCCCACAATTCTTGAGACTTGAACAAAGTATTTATCATTATGCTCCAAAATTCATATTTATCCCCATTAAAGATGGAAATTAGTTGTTGCGATGTGGTAGATGCTCCATTGGTAGCCATTTTTTGCCCTCAATTTTTACTTTCTTCTTGCTACTGATTTGCTCCCAGTTTGACAAAACCTTGATAGAGAGAACAATTAAGAGGAGACAATTGGGTTTTCTTTTGTGGTTTCACTCTCTCTCTCTCTCTTCTCTGATACAAATTTTGTCTGGGAATAAAGAAAGAAGAAACAATGTATAAAAAGAAGAAAAAGGAAGAATTATAGAGAACGTTCACGTAATAATTCAATTCAGTAAAACAAGTACATAGGACACTTTAAATAGAAATTAAGACTGAATCACCTATAAGAAGCATGACCCACTAACTTAACCATAACCTTATCCACTAAGCTAAATATTAGCAACTAAAAAAAGATATCTTTTGACTCAACTACGACTCCTAATAAACGTGTTACTCTGCCAACTAAATAGGAACCACAAATTACTTTGAATCAATATTCAACATTTCTCAAGTTGAATACAATTCTCTCTATCTTCTATCAGAATATTGTTTTAGTTCATTAAGCTATGAGTTCCACAATTAGGAATACTTAGTTCTCTTAGGATTGATCCCTTTCATATTTTGGATCTGATAACACTACAAACTTGAATATATTTAAAGAAAACGACCATCTAGTAAGAGAGAAAAAGAGTAACTCAAATAAGAAGAAGTTATAACCCAAGAAAAAACAAAACAACGAATCAAATTTAGAGAAGAAAAGACTAAACTCACAAAAGTGGAGGCATAATACTGAGATTCGAGTAAGATAGAAAATACAATTGAGTTGAGATCACTACTAGGTAGACTTGTTCTTTCTCTAATTTAAGAAAACATAAATGAAACACTGAGAGCTACGAGCTATGCTTAAATCACTAGTAGGGTTCGGTGATTTGGAGCCATTTTTTGAGAAACAAAGCATTTTGTTTGTTTTGTTTTTGTATTTTTTTTAAGAATTTTAATAACAATACATTGGCGTTAAGTTTTGCTAAAAAGTGAAAACTTAACTTTTCTTAAATATTTAAGTTTCTGCACTTTCTTGTCCTCAAGACCCCTAAATTACAATTTGGGACGAGTTACTAATTTCTTCAGAGATCGGATTTAGTACCTTCACAAGAAAATATAGAATTAAGGACCAGAATAAAATCTCTTCCTGATATATGTACTTTTAGAGACGGGATTATTAACTCATCCCTAAATGTTGGACTTAAATAATGTTTTTTGTTGTAGTACAGAGCACACTATTTATGTTTTAGAGGATATGCGAGGAGATTATGTACTTCACTTTGAAGGTCAGTACAACCACTTCTTGACCTTGGCAGAGTTTTCATAAAACAACAGCTACCACTCGAGTATTCACATATCCCCATTTGATGCCTTATATGGTAGGTGTTGTCTCTCTTCAGTTGGTTAGTTTGAGTCTTCAGAACCTAGGCCTTGTAGTACTTATGTGCCTCAGGACACTTAGAAAGACTTCGGATGATTCATGATAGGTTTAGGTCAGCTCAAAGCAGGCATACAAGTTATTTTAACCATAGGCGCTAGCATTTGAGATTTGGAGTTGCTGACCGGGTGTTCCATCGAGCATTACCCATAAAGGGTGTGATGAGATTTAGGAGGTGGGGTAAGCTTAGCCCCATGTATATAGGGTCGTTTGAGATTATTCACATGGTTGGTGATGTTGTTTATGTGTTTGTCCTACCATGTACCTTTTCCGCTATTCATTCGGTTTTCCATGTTTCTATTCTTTGTTGGTATGTTCTTTATGAGTGTCATGTACTCTAGTATGATTCAGTTGTGTTGGATGACCGTTTGACCTTCGTGGAGGAGCAAGTTGCTATTTTGGCCTGATATGTGTGACAGTTGTGTTCAAGAGCCATTCCTATTATCATTGTCTAGTGCCGGCATCTGCCAGGTGAGGAGGCTAATCGGGATACCGAGCATGAGATGTAAGAGTGATTTCCCTGCTTTTTTTAGCCTTCAGGTACTACTTGAACTTTACTTTTGAGGAAAAAAACCATTTTAATAGTTGATGTTGTAATCACTCTCCAGGTCATTCCCTCTTTATTGAGTTCTTTCAACATTTAGAGCTTTCCTATAGCCACCTGAAGTCATTTATAACTTGTTGGGACTGATAGTTCGGTCACCTGGTCATTCATTTTATTTCAAAGCAAGTTTATCTTTTTGGAGCTTTGAAAGTTTGAACAGTTGGCTTCAGTCAAAACTTCTGGAAAATGACCTTAAATGCAATTCTCAAAGTTCCATTAGCTCTTGAATGTCAATTTTGGGTTAGTAGAAATGTTAGTTTAAATTGAGAGGCCTTTATGTGAGTTTGGGCTGTTAGGTGAGATGTTTGATGAGTCCTGGATTTGGACTCATTTAAGTCTTTGTTTGTATAGATTTACTGTCCTCAAATGCTTATTTTGTGCCAATAACTAATGTTAAATCCTTGATTTTAAGGAATATGGATTGAGGAACAAAGCAAGGACACTAACAAGCAAAAAGGAACAAAAGAGGATGAAGAAGTGAAATAGGGCGAGCCTAAGTATTGCCAAGAGCATTGGGCGCATCGCCGAGTGGCTTAGATGACCTCCTAAATTTCCAGTGTCCCAAGCTCTGAAGGAAAGAACCAAGTCACCGATGAAAGGGAGCAGTCGACGGATCATCGAGTGAATCCACAATGCCAAGATATATCGCCCGAAGTTACAGACCTTGAGGATGCTGAGTGTCAAGGTGAAAGGGCAGTGGAAGAGACCAAAGGGTGGCTCGCCGAGTGGATCGGCGAGCCCGACTTACTTCGCTGAAGGAGCTTTCATAGCTTATTTTTGGCGACTATAAATACGTTTTTGAACATTTAGTTTAGTATCAAATACTCTTTAGAACAATCTATTAATAAGTTTTGATCATCTGGAGACCGTTTTAGCTAGTTTTCCTTAGTTTTGAGGGATCCAAGAAATTTACTTTGAGAGATTGGAAGTGTGTCTTTGAAGTTCATCAAATTGGAGCATTGTAAAGACGAAATCACTCTTACCTAGTTGATGGATAATCAATTTGGTAGCGATCTTTACCTTTTTATGATGCCTAGCTAAAATCCCAATTCTTGGGGTGTGATTATGTGATTATGGGTTGATTTAGCTTATGGGTATTGCTTATTGTTAGTTTAAATGCTATTTAAAAGTTAGTTCAATCATTAATTGTGGTTTAACTTAATAATTTTAGGTGCAAATGCAGTTTTATCCTTGTGTTCTTTGCTTGCTCGAGAGAGGTTTTAGAACTAAGGTTTTTGATTGATGGTTTGTGGGTAGTGGGTTGACCTGGGTTCAGCTCGAGAGAGTGAATACTAAACCCAATCCTACACATTCAGCTCGAGAGAGTGAATGGATTAAGGCGTGGACTGCTCTTATTTTTCATGCTTGTTGATGTTCCAGAGAAATCACTTGAATCGGGGTGAATTATTCGAGAGAAAATTACCTCCCTTATAGCCTAGCCTACTCAGTAATATCTAGCTATTTACTAATAATTGTAATTACCCATATGTCTATATTAATCTATAATCGAATCACATCCTAAGAACTCATCTCATTATTGCTAATTCGTATTGTTTGTGAGTTTTTGTAGTTGTTAATCAAAACCAAAACCCCCATTTGACATTTGTATCACCCCTTGATTTGAATGATGTCTTTATTCGATAATTTTTATTCCTACGATTGATTTGACCACATTTATACTTCCCAATTGAATCTGAAACATGTACCGCTCCCTGTGGGATTTGACCCCAACTCATTTAGTTGAGTTTTATATTGATTTACGATCGTTGATGCTTAGAATTGGATGAAGTGTCTTTGAAATGTTATTAATCAAAATGGCGCCGCTGCCGGGGAGTGGTGTTGTTTGAAATTCTTTTGGTGAAGTTAAATTGTATTCTTGTTAGTCATAGTTGAATCTACTTACTTTTAGTTTTGGTTTTTGTGTTATTGTTTAAAACAAATGAAATGAGTGTCAATGGAAGCAATGGTAGCCAAGTGGGCCACCATGATGACATCATAAATCTCAATGATGTCAATGAACTGAATGTCAATGACCCAAATCTAGTGGGTGGAGTTGGTGCCATTCGTTTACCTCAAGCTGAAGGAAACGCAGTGTTTCACATTACCAGCACCATGTTGCAGCTCTTACAATTGAAAGGGTTGTTTGGTGGGTTGGCTCATGAGGATCCCCATGAGCTCATAAGGAACTTTGTTGATGTTTGCAGACCATTCTTGTTTAAGAACATATCTCAAGAATCGGTCTGGCTGAGGTTGTTCCCATTTTCTCTAATGGGAGAAGCGTGTAAGTGGTTGGTTGAGTTTCCAAGAGATTCTATCACTTCGTGGGACGAGCTTATTACTGCATTTCAAATGCAATTCTTTCCTCCTTCGAAGATGATGACTCTTCGGGATAACATCCAAAGCTTCAAGCGTTTGGAGGGTGAGTCAATCCATGAGACTTGGTAAGATTTAAGAAGTTGGTGCTGCAATGCCCAACTCATGGATTGCCTGACAACATTTTTCTACAGCACTTTTGCAGAAGCCTTGATTCAGTGAACAAGGGAGTGGCTGAACAACTTTCTCCGGGAGTTTTAATGCAACAACATTATGTGATAGTAGCCCAGCTCCTTGATGGCATGAACATGAATAACCGGGCATGGTACACCCGTGAAGATCAGGTCTCTCCTCTTACTTATAAGTTGAAAAAAGAGAAGATTGAAAAATATCAAGAGAGAGACAATAACAGGGGAAAGATGATGACCCAACTGGATATCATGGCCAAGAATGTCATGGGTGCTGGTACTAGGAGTGTTAATGTTGTTAGTGTAAACCCCGAAGAGGCCAAATTTGAAGCGTTGTACAATGAGGAAGTAAACTTCCTAGCTAACCAAGGAGGAGGTTATCGTGCAAACTAGCCAAGGTCGGGTGGTAACCAAGGTTGGAATAGAGATGAGGGCTGGAGAGACTGTGATAGAGAGTGGCGTGATCGCAACGCCACCTGGAAGGAAAGAGAAGGGGAGAATGATAGGTACGTTCCTCCCTACGAGCGTCAAAATCCTAAAGATTCAAAGGGTGGCCGGACCGAGTATATGCTCTCACATATTCTCAACAAGGTTAAAGGGTCCGATAAAGTTTTAAAGGAAATGAAAGAAGACGTATCGGCTTTCAACCAGACGGTGACTTTTCATTCTGTTTCTATCAAGCAGTTGGAGACCCAAATGGGTCAAATTTCTTCACATTTAAACCCAAGACAAGTAGGGGGTTACCTAGTGATACTATGGCAAACCCTAAGAATGAAGCTTGAGTTGGTACTTGCGTCGTGCCATGACGTTAACTAAGGCGCTTCTTGGGAGGCAACCTAAGTTTTTAATGCTTTGTGTTTTGATTTTGAATAACAGGTGTTAATTGTGCAGGTTGAAGTATGGAATGTGTTTGAAATATGCAGGTTGGCAAGCCAAGAGTCCAGTCGACGACTCACTGAAAAGGTCGGTGAGTCCAACTTGGACCGCCGTTTCACTCACAGAAATCACAGGTGAGAGTCTGTAAAACTCGGTGAGCCCATGGATGAGTCGGTGACTCGCCTAATAGTTCAGTGAGTGTCATTTGGACCCCCAAATTAACTAGAGGTCCTGTAAAACTCGCTGACGTAAGTCACTACTCGGCGCATCGCTAATTGATTCGGCTAGAATGACTAATACCGCCGAATGGGTCGCAAACTAAACGGTTTTTAAAGGCCAATTGTTTAAAATTTTAAACTCTTTCATATTCCCTCGTTTTTAATTTCATACAATCACACCCGCACTTTAGATTTTCTATATTCTTGCATTTTTATCGCTTTTTGCTTGGTGATTTCGTGCTCAGAGTGGAATACATTGCCGCCTAGCTTTACAAACTCGTATTTCGACATTAAAAGTTGGTTTTTCGAACCCTGAACTATTGATTAGCGGTTGAACACAATTGCAATTCTTTAACTCTTATTGATGTGTGCTGACCTGCTCTGAAATTGTAATTGTGTGCTAGTTTGCCTATCATACTTTTGTAATTGTGCTAAATTGCCTAGCCCTCGTCCTTATCAAATCCACTCTCTCGAGCTAGATAGAAAGGATAGATTCCATGTTTCACTCTCTCAAGCTAAAATCATGGAGACCCACTACTAAGGATGCTGAACTTGCGACTTTGGCTCCGCACTTCTCTCTCGAGCAAGCACAAAACACTGAACTTGATACATTAATCATGCAAGATGACTTCAAAATGCAGCAGCAAATCAGACCGACATCAAATTAACAACATTATTTGCAAATCAATGACACCCACGTAGTAAAACTCAACAATTGGTCACATAGTGAAAACCCCAAGAAGAGGGTTTTAGCTAATCATAGTAAAAAGGGGAAAATCAACATCCATCATGTCTACCATAGCTGGGTACAAATGAAAATTGAAAATTAAAATCAGCTAAAATGCTCTTCTATTACAAAATATCCAAGAAAGTTTTGCTAAAATCACTAGGAAACCGCCTCTAGTAGTAGTCTTTCTCTCAATCTTTTTTTCCTCACGTTTTTGAATGCTTTCTCTCTCTAGCAAAAATCAATTTAAGCAAGTTTGATGTGTGACTTTTTAAGACGAATTTGTGAGGTAAGTCGGGCTTTGCCGACAGTTTGGCGACTCACCGATTGTCCTTCTTCTCGCCTTCAATTTTCACTGCTTCTTGGTCCAGCTACTATAATTTTAGGCAATCCAGATTGAGATCGCCGAATGATTTTGTGTATCGCCATTTCTCCTTTCATCTCTCCCATCAGTACTTGTTTGGATCTCTATTAGCACTTTTGGTGACTTGGTCGTCCCTCACCGAAGCGATCGGCGACACGCCGAGGGGAACTGCTGCTCGCCGAAGTTACCCCCAATTCAGCTCCAACATTGTGTAACTTTAGGCGGTAGAGTGAAAAATTGGTGAATCGCTGAGTGACATTAGCGATTACCAGGCCTTCATTTCTTCATTCTTTTAGCTGGCTTCGTTCCTTTTTGCACATTAGTGTCCATGGTTTGGTCCTAAATCCAAATACCTGGAAATCAAGTATTTTACATCAGTTATTGGCACCAAATAAGCGTTTAAGGACACTAAATCTATCCAAATAAAGCCCTAAATGAGTCCAAATTGTGGACTCATCAACACCCCCAACTTAAACTTTTGCTTGTCCTCAAGTAAAACTCAAGTTCAACAGTGCAAAAAGGATGTCTCAAATAGTGCTACATAAGACTCAATCATGAATGCACACAAAAAGACTCAACTTACTCATGCATTGATCAATTGTGCACTCAAAGATTCAAGTAGTGACTCACCATTAACAAAGATTCTCAAGTTCACCATACTTGCTTCAAATATAAGTTCAAGCTCAACAAAGGTACTCAAATGCCCTCACACAAAGAATGATTACATATTCACACACAGTGGTTCAACAATTTGTAGCTCTGGAATCACTATCAACACTCACCCTCACAAGATAAACACAATGCATGATTTCACCCATAGGTTTACCCTTATTTTCCAACCAACCATAGTTTCAGTTCACTCAAGATCAAAAAGGGCTTTTCAAGGCTTGTAACGGGGTTGAGTGTAAAGGTATGGTCATTTAGGCTCAGTGACTTCTATCCTAATGAAATGTGGTGTGAACAACACTTCCTTTCCTTCTCCTCATCATTCTCATTTATATTCATAAGTCACCCCATTATTCACTTTCCGTGGAATACTGGACACCCCATTTTCTTTGCACTTTCACAAACTTTTTCATTCTTTTTTTTCATTTTTCTCTTCTCTTTTGTTTTGTATGGAGGGGTTCCATCTTTTTCAAAACCATGAGTAAAGGGGACTTCTTTGCACTTCTTTATTTACCTTCTCTTTTCACCACACCCCCCAACTTAGGCTTTTGGCCTAAGTTGGCTATTCACACAAATCACATCTCATTAGGATTAATGGTGAAGGGATAAAGAAAGGTCACAATTTCATCAAGTTTCTTCCAAGGAAAGGCTAAGGCTCAAAAGGTATTCAAGCGAAGTTCACACACTCACAAGGTAGGCCACAAAAGAGGTATAATGTCAAATTGTTTCACTCTTCAAAGTTGCCTAAGATCACTTCAAGAGATTTCATCACTTAGTTACATGGACCAACGGGGAAAATTCTAGGTGTCATCATACATGGTTCACGGTAAGCTCATCACACACAAAGCATTGACACCAACGTCAAACAAGATTTCACACTCTCGCTAGTGTGCAATGCTCATCACATGAGACTCAATTTGACAATTGGCTAGTCACAATGAGATGCAAAAATTTCACATATTGCCTATGCAACTTCATTTGGCCTCATCGTAGCCGCACATTTATTTTTGTTCGATCATGAGCACTATTCAAGTCATCGGTATTGATCAAAATTGATACTCAAATTTGCAATAGAACATCCACAATTAAACACAATCAAGAAGGTCCAAGAACACAGAGGAATTCACTGATCAAGTGCCACCCCCACCAATAACATTCAACATTGTCCACAATGTGATTAGAGAACGGACACTACCTCAAATAAAACAAAAAGCTATAAAATAAAATAGTAAAAGAAAACTAGTAGATAAAGATAAAATTCTAGTATGTAAACATGCAGAGCAAGGTGACAAGGAATCTTCACTAAGCGCCCCATCGGCAAGGAAATGAACCAATCGCGGAATGATTCAACGGTGCGCCCAAGGAGTGAAATCTCGCCCTTATTTCCAGTGTGTGACACTCTCAAAAAGGGCAAGTCGGTAGAGATGCAGAAGGTCGCCGAACAGTTCAACGAATCACATAATGGACTTGAATCATCGCCAAACAATCATTGAGTTATGTTGCCAGCGCTGAAGTAGAAAGGGCGAGAAAAATCGGGTCTCCTAAGCACATCAGCGATTCGCCGAATGAGACAGGTTTCCCACTGAATATTCCATAATCTCAGCCCCTTTTTTGCGATCCATAAGACGGGCTAAGTCGTACTCGCTGAACGGCTTCGGCGATTCGCCAATAGCATCTTCTTCTCGCACAATATCCTTCACCTGCAAAATAGCCACACATTATTTAAAACACTAACACTTGGGTTGCCTCCCAAGAAGTGCCTTATTTAATGTCATGGCACGATGTGGAAATGCTCCGAAGCATCTTCCAGGTACACCACCTCAATCATAGAGATCACTTGGCACTCGCCAAAGTATAATTTCAAACGTTGCCCATTCACCTTAAATGCAGGTCCTTCTTGACCTTCAACTTTGATGGCACCATTTGTGAACACTCGTGTCACTCTAAATGGTCCTGAATATTTGGACTTGAGCTTTCCTGGAAAGAGTCGAAGTCGAGAGTTGTATAGTAACACCCAATCTCCCATTCTGAACTCCCTTCTAAGGATTTTAGTAACATGGCATTTCTTTATCTTTTCCTTCTAAAGGGCTGATCTCTCATAAGCTTTGAACCTGAATTTGTCCAACTCATTTAACTGCTCTACTCTCTCTTTTGAAATCTTTGTCCAGTCCAGATTTAGAGCCTTCAATGCCCATAATGCTTTGTGTTCCAATTCAACATGTAGATGACAAGACTTACCAAAAACTAGCTGATACGAAGACATACCAATTAATGTTCTGTATGCGATACGATACGCCCATAGTGCATCATCAAGCTTTCGAGACCAATCAGTCCTATTAGCATTCACTGTCTTGGACAAGATGCTCCTTATCTCCCGGTTTGACACTTCAACTTGGCCACTTGTTTGGGGATGATATGGAGTTGCTACTTTGTATTTTAGTCCATACTTACTCAATGCGGCTGAGAACCACTTATTGCAAAAGTGGGATCCACCATAACTAATGATAGCTCGAGGAGTACCAAATCTAGCAAAGATATAGCATTTTAGGAATTGATCCACACTTTTCCCTTCATTGTTTGGAAGTGCAACAGCTTCCACCCATTTAGAACATAATCTACAGCCACCAAGATATACTTATTACCAAACGAACTCAAAAATTGACCCATGAAATCTATTCCCCAAACATCAAATAGTTCAACTTCTAGAATGGGGGTAAGGGGTAACTTGTGTCTTTTGGACACTTCACCTTGCTTTTGACACTGAGCACACTTCTTAACAAATTCATGCGCATCTTTGTAGAGGGATGGCCAGTAGTAGCCACTTTGGAGAACTTTAGTGGTTGTACGCACACCACTATGATGACCCCCAACCGGTGAAGCATGACAAGCATGGAGAATTTCTATAGCTTCTTCTTCTGGAAGATACCTTTTAATGATATGATCTGCACATTCTCTGAATAAATATGGTTCATTCCAAAAGTACTTTTTAACATCGAACATGAACCTCTTTTGTTGGTAGAAGTTCAGTTCATCCGACATTAAACCACACACTACGTAATTGGCAAAATCCATATACCAAGGAGGTTTGTTTGAGAGTTACCGCGAACACTTGTTCATCGGTAAAAGAATCATTTATGTCAATCTCAAGCTCCTCATTCTCTTTGCCTTCTAATCTTGATAATTGGTCAGCCACCTAATTTTTACAACCTCTCATATCTTTGACCTCAAAGTCAAATTCTTGCAATAGTGGCACCCACCTTATCAATCTTGGCTTGGCATCCTTCTTTGCCATTAGGTAACGTAGTGCAGCATGATCACTGTGAACAACCACTTTAGTACCTAGCAAGTATGCCCGGAAATTCTCAAACGCATAAACTACCGCAAACAACTCTTGTTCAGTAACCATATAATTACGTTGAGCATTGTTTAGAGTCTTGCTCGCATAGTAAATTGGGTGAAATAGTTTGTTGCGTTTTTACCCCAGCACAACACCCAATGCCGTTCCACTTGCATCACACATTACTTCAAAAGATTCTGACCAATCTGGACTAATGATGACCGGGATGGATACTAATTTCTCCTTCAAACACCTGAAAGCCACCATACAAGCATCATCAAATTGGAATTTCACCTCTTTATCAAAGAGTTTGCATAGAGGATGTGTAATCTTTAAGAAGTCTTTGATGAACCTCCGATAAAAATCGGCATGTCCCAAGAAACTACGAACCCCCTTCACCGATATTGGTGGTGGTAATTTCTCAATCACTTCAATCTTCACTTTATCAACCTCCGACCCCTTTTGCGACACTTTGTGACCAAGTACTATACCTTCTTTAACCATGAAGTGACATTTTTCCCAATTGAGGACCAAATTTTTCTCCACACATCTTTGGAGAACTTGTCCTAAGTGCTCCAAACACACCTCAAAGATGTCACCCACAACCGAGAAATAATCCATAAATACCTCCATTGAATCCTCCACCATGTCAGCAAAAATAGATAGCATGCAACGTTGGAATGTTGCTGGAGCATTGCATAACCCTAATGGCAACCTTTTAAAGGCAAAAATCCCATAAGGGCATGTGAAGCTGGTTTTATCTTGGTCTTACAGAGCAATGGAGATTTGGTTGTAACCAGAATACCCATCCAAAAAGCAATACCAACCTCTCTCTGAGAGTCGATCAAGCATTTGACCCACGAAAGGCATGGGAAAGTGATCTTTTCAGTCCACAAATTTAACTTTCCGTAATCCATGCATACTCTCCATCCGGTCACCAGTCTCATAGATACAAGCTCCCCCTTTTCATTTGGGACCACTGTGATACCTCCCTTTGTCGGTACACATTGTACCGGCTTACCCATTTGTTATCTGCAATAGGGTAGATCATGCATGCGTCTAACCACTTTATTATCTCCTTTTTCACTACCTCTTGCATTGGTGGATTCAATCTCCGCTGATGTTCAACGCTCGGTTTACACTAACTATCAAGCTGAATTTTGTGAGTGCAAATACCGGGAGGAATGCCTAATATGTCAGCGATCGTCCAACCAATAGCTTTGATATGTCTTCTAGACACCTAAAGGATCAATTTTATCTGCCATTCAAGCAAGTCAGCTGCAATGATTACCGGTAAGGTGTTATTTACCCCCAAGAAGGCATATCGAAGATGGGAGGGAAGTACTTTCAACTCCAAATTTGGTGGTTCTTCTGTTGCTGTCTTTGCGGGAGGACTCTCTCAATTCTTTAGATCAATATGCAACTTCAATGGAGTCTTTGAATACCCCCCCTCCCTCAACCTGAAAGAGCAGCTACTACCTCTTCATAGCTTTGAATTTTGAATTCATCATAGTTAGCAAGCACAACTTCAAATGGTTCACTCATACACATCAAATGGATCACACTAGCCATCGCTTCATCAATAACATCAGCAGTGGAGACCACATGAATATCACTTGGGTGTTTCATTGACTTACAAATATTGAAGGTCACTTCATCTTCATTCACGCGAAACTTCAGTTCTCCACTTTCAACATCCACTAATGCTCTCTCTGTTGCTAAGAATGGTCTTCCCAAAATGATGGGAATTTCAGCATCTATATCACAATCGAGAATGACAAAATCATCTGGGAAAATGAATCGGTCAATCTTTACCAAGATGTCATATAGTATCTCGACGGGATGTTTAATTGATCGGTCAGCCATCAAGAGTCTCATTGTTGTTGCTTTCGGTTCCCCCATTCCAAGTTGTTTATAGATCGCATATGGCATTAGGTTGATACTTGCTCCCAAATCGAATAGGTCTTTAGAAAATTGGCGCATGCCAATAGTGCAAGGGATGGTAAACGCTCCGGGATCTTCTCTCTTTTTTATCAGCTCCTTAGTCATAATTGCACTAAAACTATGAGAGACTTCAATTGTCTCAAAATTCAAGCTCCTTTTCTTTGTGACTAACTGTTATGCCGTAATTTTACTATCTATAGAAAAATCACCTTTTGAAATGTTCTAAGTATAAAATAATTTGAGAAAAATACTTAGAAAAGAGTCACCACTTAATTTTTTAAAGAAATTAAGAAAACTTATAATTTTCAAAGATTTAAATAGAAAAAATCATTTGAAAATACCAAAGAGGGTTCGGGGTTTAATTTACACTTCAAGAAGCGTTCAAGCATTCAAAGTTCCCGCTAACATGCGGTTGACCTGCGACTTGACTAAAATATATTTTGACTATTTTTTAGAAAAAATGATTTAACATAAGAATAATAATTTACAATATTTGGTTAACGTTGAGAAAATTATTAAATAAATGACACATTTCATATTATTTTATTTCTTAGAGAAAGGGATCCAAAATGGAACATTTGACTCGAAATACAAGTGATTAAAATATTAATAAAACTAGATTAATTAGAATTCATTTAATTCATTTTGAAATAATAATTTAAACCAATTTAATAAATTAAAGTATGAACATAATTTTAAATTAATTGACTAACCTTTTGAGAAAATGACTAAGTAAGTATTTTTTTTTTAATTAATTGAAAAGGTTTTGACTAACATTTTTAAAGTTTATTTGAGAAAAATACTTTAACTAAAAAAACAATTATAAGATGAATAAAATGTGGTTAAGTGAAAAGGCACTAAAGAATATCTTTTTAAGGACCAAAGGTTTAACTTAATTGAAGATATGAAATTTTGATCAATATACTTGATTAATAAAATAAATGAACACAAAAACATGAAATGTATTAAAATTAAACCAACACAAAGAAAATAACTCATCTTTTGGGGAATTCAATTAAGTTATTTAAAGTTAGAGTTAATAAAAAAAACTAACAATAAGGAATCACAATTAGATAATCTAGGAGAATGAAGGAGAAGATGAATTTGGGCCCTTTCGGTCTAAATTCCTTGTTGTCCAAAAAGTGAGTTGTTGTTGATGTATTTTTGGGGCTTTTGACCCACTTCCACCTGTTGTTTCCTTTTTATTATTTTGCTTCCACTGCTAAATAATTGGCGTGGCTGACTCAAAGAAGAGGAACTTGGGTTTTAACTTAACCCGAGATGCGAAGGAGAAGATTGAGCCCAAGTAGTTTCGCATAAGTTTACATGAGGCAGAAAAGAATGAATTAGAGATCTGAAATATATATTCAATAAAAGAAAAATTCAAAATATATAGTAAATAATCTACCAAGGAACAAACTTGGACACACCCCAAACTTATGCATTTATTTAATTATTTATTCATTTTTACTAATACACTGATATATCACTTATCCTAAAATGGTTTCACAAACTTACTTTTTAATCAACCCAAATTATGAGCAAGACATTGAACAAGCTTAGAATGATGGAATATTTCAAAATTGCAACATGTAATGTAAAGGCAACATAAGCTTGGGATCATACACATCACACATATGAACTTAATCTTTCAACTAAAGCAACAAACCATATCATATCTTGTGAGAGAACTCAAACAAACTGGTAGCATAGGAAAAGGTCACCTAATCTTAACATAATAGCATCTATTAAACTAAATTTGTGGTAACAATCTTAATATTTAAAGATAGTAATTTCCAACGTACATTTAGCAAGTAAAGAGCATGGTTTCACTTAACACAATAAAAAAAACTGAAATCATGTTTATACAAATAACTGACTTAATCAAAAAAACTATTGTTGTCATTTGGAGCAAAACCCGCAACTCATAATACTAAGGGATATATTCTAATTTCATGTAATTTCACAAATCCACCCGACAACTAGTGATGTCATACAACGAGGACTTCAAGGAAGTATCGAGCTGTGTTTATTTAGTCATGAGTAATTATTGGACTCATATGATAGGTAAAAGAAAATTTACTACTAGACCATTATCTCAAAATGGTATAAAAGAAACAAGCAAGAAGACTCACATAATTTTTTATGTATATATATATTTTTTAAAATAATAAAATAGAAGCTTCAAAAAGAGAATCATACAGTGGACTCAAACAAAATATCATTAGAACCAAATAACTATATTAGCTATGAAGTGACAGTAAAATTACAGAAGAGGGTTGGCGCAGACGCGTTACGAAACATGTGAGGTAACGCAGAGGCGACAGTACAACACTTTAAAAACTGAATACGGGCAAATCACCACAAAGAAGATCTGAACAATCAACACCATTTTAGCTAATCTAAACATGAAATCCGAAGAGACGAGCATTTAAAGACTAATCTGGGCATAGAAGAAGAGATTTTAAGAATCCAAATCAGTCCTATGTCAATAATGTACACGGATGGCCTCATAATTTCTTTAATGGAGATGAAATATTTAACCGAGACCGTCATAAGTATACACTCAATAGTAGGAATTACGACTCATAATCGTAGTATATTACATTACTATAGCTGAATAATCTTAACTATGTATAAAACATATTTGAGACATTTAGTAATAACACTACTCATATATTCTTAATGAAAATGCTAGAATTGAAAGGAATCAAATATATGCTGGAAAAAACAACGAACTACAGCAACTACATATTCATTTTATTGAAGCATACTAAAAATTAGATATTACGATATCCATAGATTACTAGAAGCTAGTTGATCTTACAAAACTAGAATGTAAGATTGCAAAGAACTAGAAACGCAAACCAAATAAAATAGAGAAATTACCGAAAGGAAAGAGCATGCTATCACTCTATTTTATTTCATCTCTTCAAAATCAAAGCGATGGCGAACAAACTAACATTATCTTAATCTTCCTTAAACTACCTAGCAAAAGATCAACTCTTGACAAGGTTAAGATCATAATCTACAGAGAATAAAGACTCTAAATTACTTCATAGTTTGGATGCACTTCCATAGCTTCATAACGCCAAATCAAAGAATATATCACCAATACAAAAATAAAATAAAAAATATAAATATAGATGAAGCAGAAAGCAAAATTTGGGATAAACATAAAAAAAATTACCTTTCTTGGAGCAGCGATACTGGGACGACGAGAAGAGCAATTCCACCAATCTCTTCGATTACTAACGGCAAGCTAAGAAAATCCGAGCGGCGATCTTCTCGAAACTTAGAATCAAAAGACTAAATGTAAAAAATTTAAGTGTAGAAGTGACTATTGCTTCAGAACCAAACTCAGAAACCCTTTTCTCAAAACCGAAAACCTCTCCCTTTGCCCCTTGAGTGTAAATGGTTATTTATAGGGAAGATTGAGGCAGATTTAAGGGGAAGTTTCAGTGGATTGGATGAATTTCAAATTTCGAAATTCGAAATTCGAAATCTTGAAAGACGGAAACAATTGGAATAGTACCAAATCTCAACGGATTGAGAATTGTATCCGTTGATCTTGATGCCAGGATGAGTGAAGCACCGAGATTACTCCATTTGGGTCTGCTCTTTGAACAAATCATACTGTTGAAGTTGAAAAGGAAGATGAAACGTATGGGCGAGCACTGTTGGCGCTGCTTAGAGATGTGGTTGATGTGACGAGTCTGCATTTTACGCTGATTTCTCGCTGGATTTGGTGGGATTTCTAGGTTTCGGCATGGAAGAAGAAACAAAGTGGGGTCGGTCGCGTGGGTCGTCTGTGAAAGAAGAAGAAAGCGCAGGGGTCGCGTCTTTCTGGTATTGTATGCGTTTTGTTGTACGCTGTTGTTTTTAGAACTTGCTGGAATGGGTATTGTACGTTGTTATTGTTGTAATGGGTATTGAACGTTGTTATTGTTGTAATGGGTATTAAAATGGGTTTATGTATAGAGAAGGGGTTGTTTAGTTGGAATTGGTCTGGTGGGCTGCTGGTTAAAGGAAATGGGTATTGAATTGGAATTGTGCTGAAAAATAGGCCCAATTTTGAGTCTTAGATGGGTTTAAGGTGAGGTAAGGAAAAAGTTTGGATTGGAATTGGTCATTTGACCCAATCAATTGCAATTATAGCCAATTGAATTCAAAATATAGCCGAATTGAGTTAATATAGTGAATCTGGTTAGAATTTAAACACGATGAATTAAGATTAATTAATGAACGAACTTCTTAAGTTTAACAAAATAAAATAATTAACTTAATTATAAACTAATTATTTCAAAAAATATAAACTATTATATAACTAAAATAATTAACCAAATATTTAATTAAAACAAATATTTTTTGAGACGATTTTTGAATATTCATAAAATATACTAATTATATACATAATTATGTAAAACATATATATTATCTAAAAACTATAAAAAGTGACGAAACCATTTAAAATAACTCGAAAACTATATATTTTTTCTTAAAATTTATTAAAACTAATTATTTTAACTCGTTTGAAATTGAAGAAGTTCGATGATTAATCTATATTGTGGAGGTCCAAAATTGGGTGTCAACACTAACTCCTTCATAAACTTGGCATAACCCAGCATTTCCAATAATGCTTCCACAAGGGGGAGATTAATTGATAATGTCTTGAAAACCAATAAGAACTTCTTGAATTTCTCATCCTCATTTTTCTTCTTTAGACGTTGGGGAAATGGGGGAGATATTTTGGGTAAGGTTGCATAACTTTTGGGATTGGAATGTGTTGCTCCATTTCTTTTGGTGGTTCTTTTGCCATGCCTTGATGGATAGGCGTCTCTTCCTCCTCCATGCCTTTATCTTCTTCATGCATTTGAGCTTCTTCATTGCCCGTCACATTACCTATTGCTACCTTTCCACTAGGAATAACCACAACCAACCCTCTATCATCATCTTCCATTATCATCTTTGGTCTCAATTGTACTGAAAGTAAACTCAACTGACCTTCAAGTATCTTGATTGCATCTACATGAGAGTTCACTTTACTGTTCAATGATGAAAAGTCATCTTTCATCTCCTTCAATAAATCATCCAAATCTTCAACTTTATCAAGTATGCGTGACAAAAAAATCGTTCACCCAGGGACTACTTGCACTCCCTTTCAATTTTGGGCTCTCACTCGAGTGAGTATGGTTCTCTTCATGGTCATCATCCCTTCTCCAATAATCACTTTGCTCAGCCCAATCTTGATAGTATCTCATTTGCTCTTCCCCCTTGTGATAGTTCCAACCTTGATTCCCACCTTGCTCTAAATAACATGGGTGGAAATCCTCTTCGTATCTCTTGGAGTTCTAAACTTGATTCTCCCCCGGCTTTGAATAACCTTAGGAAGAACCCTTCTTAACTCTAAACACTACACTTACCCTCTTTGGTCTTTCAAAATTCTTCATCATATACTCCTGTAAAATCTCCATTTGGGTCAACATTTTCTTGATGTTTACATCTCTTTCTCTTTCCTTATCAAGATGTTCTTGCATCATTCTAAAACAAAAAGGAGAGACTTGATCCTCATGAGTATACCAAGCTTGATTTATTTTTGTCATTTCGTCAAGATGAAATGAAGCCACCTCAAATGATTGTAACATTATTCCCCCTCGTACCAATTGATCAGCCAGTCCTTTATTTACTGAATCAAGACCCCGGTTAAAATATTGGAGTAGCAAATCATTTGGTAGCCCATGATTTGAGCATTTAAGTAAGAGTTTCTTAAACCTCACCTACATTTCATGGATGGGTTCCCCTTCCTATCACTTGAAACCTTGAATATCATCTCTAAGTTTCATCATCCTTGATGGAGGAAAGAACCTTGTATTGAATGCTATAATCAGCTCCTCCCATGATGTGATGGAATTGTTTGGTAACATGGCTAACCACTTGCTAGCCTCCCATGTTAAGGATAGTGGAAATAACCGAAGTAGAATTAACTCTTGTGACACATTCTTGAATGAGAACGGGCTGCACACCTCTTTAAAATTTCTTACATGCTCATGTGGGTCTTCATGCTCTAGCCCTCCATATAGTCCCCTCATTAGGAGGAGGTGAAGAGTTGTGCTAGTGACTTCAAACATTGCATTCCCATCAGCTTGTGGTATGCAAATTGCACCCATTTCACCTACATGAGATGGGTTGTAAACACTATTGATATCATCGATGATGTTCCGATGACCTGCTTGGCTACTATTCACCTCTTCTTCACTCATTTTTACTTCTATGTAGCCCAATCAACACTACACAATGCAGCCTCAGCCAACAAATTCACAAATCAAATCTCCAATCAAATAATTCTAAGTAACACTACCCCCCGGCAGCGACGCCATTTTGATTAACGTTTCAAAGACACTTCATTCAATTCTAAGTGTCAACTATCACTAGTCAGTATAATAACCCAACTAAATGAGTTCGGGTCGATCCCATATAGAGTACCTTTTCCTTCAAATTCAATTATAGAAGTATGACAACAAACTCTTCAACTAAACACTTACTGTACCTTTTTGGTTTAAACTTCAAATTTCAGGTTATAATTATCAATCTAATTCAACACCTAACATAAAATGATCAAATAGTGAGGTAACACTTGGGGAATTGACCTACCAATTATTGAATTCAACTTAGTGGATGAACATTGATGCTCACAATGGGATAAACTGTCGTGAGTAGGTAGGACTATATGTAAAGCAATTTTCTCTCAAACAATTACCTTATCTTTGTCAAATTCGCTCAAACTTCAACACTAGATGGAATATTCCCAGCCCTCATCCTCATCAAATCCACTCTCTCAAGCTAGATACAAAGGATAGATTCAATGTTTCACTCTTTCAAGTTGAAATCATGGAGACCCATTACTGATGTTGAACTTGCGACTTTGGCTCCGCACTTCTCTCTCAAGCAAGCACAAAACACTGAACTTGATACATTAATCATGCAAGACAACCTCAAAACGTAGCAGTAAATCAGACCCACTTCAAATTAACACCATTATTTGCAAATCAATGACACCCACTTAGTAAACCTCAACAATTGGTCATATAGTCAAAACCCCAAGAAGAGGGTTTTAGCTAATCATAGTAAGATGAGGTAAATCAACATCCATCATGTCTACCATAGAAAATTGAAAATTAAAATCAGCTAAAAAGCTCTTCTACTACAAAATCTCCAAGAAAGTTTTACTAAAATCACTAGGAAACCGCCTCTAGCAGTAGTCTTTCTCTCAATCTTTTTTTCCTCACATTTATGAATGCTTTCTCTCTCTAGAAAAAATCAATTTAAGCAAGTCTGTTGTGTGACTGTTTAAGACCAATCGACGAGGTAAGTAAGGCTTCGCCGACAGTTTGATGACTCACCGATTGTCCTTCCTCTCGCCTTCATTTTTCACTTCTTCTAGGTCTAACTACTGTAATTTTAGGTGATCCAGATGGGGATCATCGAATGATTCCGCATGTCGCCCTTTCTCCTTTTGTCTCGCCCATCAGCACTTGTTTGGATCTCCTAAGCACTTTTGGCGACCTGATCATCCCTCGCCGAAACGATCGGAGAGACGCTGAGCGGAACTACCGAGTGACAATATTCTGTAAATTTAGGCGATAGAGTAACAACTTGGTGAATCACCGAGTGACATTGACGATCACCGGGCCTTCATTTCTTCATTCTTTTAGCTCGCTTCGTTCCTTTTTGCACATTAGTGTCCATGCTTTGTTCCTAAATCCAAATACCTGGCGAGAAGCCTGATGATTTCATGTATCAGGACACTTCATCCAATTCTTAGTGCCAACGATCATTAGTCAATAATATAACAAAACTAAGTGAGTTGGGGTCGAATCCCACATGGAGTGGTACGTATTTGAGAATCAAGAACCAAGAATGAATATGCTCAAGTCAATCATAGGTAAAGACATTTACGAATAAAAGAATAATTCAAGTTAAGGGTGACACAAGTGTCAAATAACAGGGTGGTTTTGATTGTAATTATCAACTACAATAGCAACAAATAACACGAATAAATAAATATAGAGACGGGTTCTTGGGATGTAATTGGATTATGGACTAATTTAGATGAATGGGTAATTGAAACTGTTAGAAAATAGCTACGAATCAGTGAATAAGCTAAACTTTAGTGGGGATAAACTTTATCTCGAACAATCTATCCCGAATCAAGTTGGTTTCTCTCGAACACCAACAAGCAATCAATTAAGTACAGCCTACGCTTGAGTCCATTCATCCTCTCGAGTTGAATGTGTGGAAAAGGGTTTAGGATTCACTCTCTCAAGCTGAACCCATGACAACCCAATACCCACAGACCATCAATTGAATAATCTTGGTTTTAAAACCTCTCTCTCGAGCAAGCCAAAAACACGAAGTTGGGACTGCATTTGCAACTACAACCCTTTAATTTCAACCACAATTACTGAATGAAATTACTTCTAAACAATATTTACCCTAACAATTAGCAATACCCAGCAGCTAAATCAACCCATAATCACATTATCACACCCCAAGAATTGGGATTTTAGCTAGACATCATAAAAAGATAAAAATCATTACCAAATTGTGTTTCTATCAACTGGGTAAGATTAATTTCATCTTTACAAAGGTCAAGATCGAAGAATCTCAAAGACGCACTTCCAATTTCTCAAAAATGGGAAACTTCAATATATCAAAGCTAAGGAAAATATTGTCTCAATACTCTCTGTGCTGAACTCCAAACTTGAAAACTGATAATAATGAAAATTAGATACTAAAACTAAAAATTCAAAAATGTATTTATAGTCACCAAAATTATGCTGCGAAGGACCATTCGGTGCAGTAAATCGGGATCGCCGAACCACTTGGCAATCTGCCCTTTGGTCATCTCCATCGCCTTTTTGCTTTGGCCTTCAGCATCATTGAGTTGTGTAACTTTAGGTGATCTAACACTGCATCGCGGAACCATTCGGCGATATGCTGACTGCTCCTTTCTCTCACCGACTTGATTGTTTCCTTCAGGGCCTGGCACACTGGAACTTTAGGCGAGGTAGTGGTCATTTGGCGACTCGCCCAATGGTTTAGGCAATCAACAAGCCTTTGTTTCTTCATTCTTTCAGCTGCCTTGTTCCTTTTTGCACATTAGTGTCCATGCTTTGTTCCTCAATCCAAATACCTAAAAATCAAGGACTTTACATCAGTTATTGGCACAAAATAAGCATTTAAGGACACTAAATCTATCCAAATAAATTCCTAAATGAGTCCAAATCATGAACTCAGCACCTGAACTCACCGAGTTCACTTGTCGACTCGCTGAAAGTCTCCCTTGATCGTATTTTCTGCCCCCGAACCCCTAAAACACACTGTAACTTTTGGTGGGCTAGTCTGAGCTCCCCAAGTGATGTCGACGATTCACCGAAAGGCCCTGCATATCGCCGACCTATCTTTTTTCTCGGAAATTTTTGAACCAATCCTTTCGGTGAGCCCGATCTGGCTCGCCAAAGTGATTCGGCGACTCATCGATCAGTTCGACGAGTCTTTCTGCAACGTGTTTTCTGCACTTTTCTTGAATTGTTTCTAACTTTTGCCGATGTATTTTTCAGATATGGCTAGGATCAACTTGGATGATAGTGGTATGCTGCCCCACAAAAGAGCATAGGGCATTATTATTAATGAGGAGGCTGCTGCTCCTTCTAAAAAGGGAAAGAAGGCAACTCCTAAGGGAGGCAAGGGCAAGGGCAAAGCGCCCGTATCTGAGATACCGGAGCACAACTCTAGCAGTGAGGGGGAGTCCATTGATTCTCAGGTCTCACTCTCCAAGCCTGATGACGACCAACCACTATAGTCTCGACAAGCAGAAATTCATGCACAGTCATGTCACAATTTATCTAGTATCCTGGAGTCTACCCCTCTTATCACTGACTCCATGTTATCCTCAGCACAAAAGGTGGTTCCAGCGCCACCAATTCAGGGTCCTCCTCCCCGGCTACACAACATGCTAAAGGCCGAGGGATTGAGGCCAATTCTTGAGGAGAAGTGGTTGTCTACAGATGTAGTGGTGGACAGGTACCCTCTGGTGTGGGATAAACTCCGATTCCACAAGTTTGACATTTTCACCAAGACCCGAGGCCCATATATCCCTACTTGGGTTCGTGATTTCTACACTGCGTACGGTGACCTAGTACCCCAGGGGAAGAAGAAGGCCAGTGCCTTCAGACCGGTGAAGTATGTTATGGTCCGGGGGAAAGAAATGGGGTGCAGCAACGATCATATAAATGTTGTACTTGACAGAGCTACTGGGTTTGAGCATGAGTATGAGGGCTTGGTTACAAGAGCTGGCTTGCTCCCCCGATTTCTGACACCACCCCGAGGTGGATTGAGGTGGAAGCTCCGATTGAGAAGGAGTTGAATGCAGTTGCGCGGTATTGGTTTGGATTAATTAGTAGCTCTGTCATGAAATCACAGAATGAGTCCATCCTTCGCCACCCAAAGGCGGCCTTCCTCTGATTAATCATCGCCAAGAAGCGGCTCAACTTGGGACTCATTATTGAGCAGGAGATAGCCATGAGGGCTAAACAGTGCCAGACGTCCTTTCAATTCCCAGTCCTGATTACAGAATTATGTCGGCGTCCTAAAGTTCCACGTGTCACTCCCACATCTTCCACTGATATCTGGTACATAGAAGTCGAGTACACTCGGGATGAGGCCAATAGGAGGAGATCGACTTTCGTGGATGCATCCATGGAGGTTGATGTTGAGTCTATACCTGCAGAGGAATCATTGCCTACTCCGGCCTCCGGGCCTTCAGGTACACCAACTTCTTCTTCTTCCTAGGTTCCGGGTTCTTCTACTGCTTCCCATCCAACCAGGATTACTTAGGTCATGATCCTCAAGATGGGGCACCTAGCCCATGCTGCCGATGTGTGGGCTACCCGTCTAGAGGCCGAGGTGCCTTAGATGATTGAACAAGCCATATTAGATGCATTGACACCCCTTCGGACATCGATTGATGATCTAACAGCAAGAGTAAAGATCCTTGCGAGAGGACAGGGGGTTACTTCAGAGATGACGACTTTGAAAGCCGAGGTTTCAGATTTGAGAAAAGATGTTGACTATCTGAATTACACAGACTTTACTTCTTTTTTTGAGTCAGCTGAGGATCGGGATGCCTCGACCAATTTTGAGATACCTCCACCCACCACTGGAGATGTTCCAATGGATTATGTGGCAGCTGATGAGTTAGAGGTAGATACGGATGAGCAGACGAATGAGGATCAACTGGATGCTCAGGAGGCGACCATCTATTGAGACCTGTCGGATTTAGAGGAGACGATTGTACAGTCAGTCATTCAGACATCGCTAACAGAGACGTCAATGGCAGGCTCTAGTGGAGCCAGTGTTGGTGCTACCCCAGGCACAAATGCCCAAGATCTGAGCGTGACCCTGAGAATTGACGTCCTGACAGATGGAGCGATTGTGTAGACAGGAATTTTCTTTACCTCCCTCTCTGTCATTTTTATTGACTTTTAATTATTTTTGTTGCATTTTGGGACAACTGTTTTTTAATTGTGGTGGGGTGAGGTATTTCTTTACCTTCCACTTGTGTATATATTGGGTTTTGTGTTTGGGTTTTGTGTTTTAAACATTGTTTTGATCTTATTTTGTGGATGTTTGAGCTTATGGCTCCTTGTTATGAATGAAAATGGTTTCTGACCCATCTGAAAAAAATTCCAGCTTTTGTTGTGTGATTGTGGTTGTTCTTGTGAAAATTTGAGTATCGGTCATGATCAATATCGATGACTTAAATAGTGCTCTCAATCAAACAAAAATGAATGCTTACGATGAGGCCAAATGAAGTTGAATAGACAACGTGTGAAATTTTTGCATCTCATTGTGAGTAGCTAGTTATCGAATGAAGTCTCTTGTTATGAACATTGCACATTAGCGAAAGTGTGGAGTCTCATTTGATATTGGTGCCAATGCCTTGTGTGATGAGCTTACCGTGGACCTTGTGTGATGACACCTATAATTTGCCCCGTTGGTCCAGTTGACTAAGTGATGCAAACTCTTGAAATGATCTTAGGAAACCATTTTGAAGAGTGAAACAATTTGACGATATACCTCTTTTTGTGGCATACCTTGTGAGATGTGTGAACTCTGCTTAAACCCCTTTGAGCCTTATCCTTTTCTTGGAAGAAACTTGAACAAATGTGACCCCTCTTTATCCATTAACCCATAACTCTCATGAAGTGTGGTTTGTTTGAATAGCCAACTTAGGCCAAAAGCCTAAGTTGGGATGTGGTCAAAAGAGAAGGTAAATCAAGAAATGTGAAGAATTCCCCTTTTGAGCCATGATCTTGTAAAAGATGGAACCCCTCCACATAAAAAAAAAAGAGAAAGAAAAAGAAAACGAATGAAAAAGTAGAGAAATAAAGTTTTGAAAGTTGCAAAAGAAATGGAGTGTTCGGAAACTCATTGGAAGTTGAATAATGGGGTAACTTTTGAGCATGATTAAAATGTTGAAGAAAAGGAAGAAAAATGATGTTCAGACCACATTTCATGAGTGTAGCAGCTACTGAGCCTAAATGACCATACCTTTACACTCAGCCCCGTTACAAGCCTTGAAAAGACCTTTTTGATTTTGAGTGAGCTTAAACGAATGTTGATTGGAAAATAAGGGCAAACCTATGGGTGAAGTCATACATGTGTTCATCTTTGTGAGTGTGAGAGTCATATGTGATTCCAGAACTTTAAATTGTTGAAGAATTGTTTGTGAATATGGAATCATCATTGTTGTGAGGGTATTTGAGTACCTTTGTTGAGCGTGAACTTGCATTTGAAGCAAATATTGTGAACTTGAGCATCTTTGACAATAGTGAGTCACAACTTGAATAATTGAGTATGATGAGTCCGAGATTTGGACTCATTTAGGACTTTATTTATATGGATTTAGTGTCCTCAAATGCTTATTTTTTTCCCATTATTGATATAAAACCCTTAACTTCCACGTATATGGATTGAGTAACAAAGCAAGAAAACTAATTTGCAAAAAGGAATAAAGCAAGCTGAAAGAATGAAGAAAAGCAAGCCTGGTGATCGCCAAGTCTACTTGTCCAGTCGCCGAATGGCTACTTGTCCGCCTAAAGTTCTAGTGTCAAGCCCTAAATTAAAGAACCAAGTTGGCGTGAGAAAGGAGCAGTCGATGGATCACCGAGTGGTTCCACGATGCATTGTTGGATCGCCCAAAGTTACAGAATTTGAGGATGTTGAATGCCAAGGCAGAAAGGCGATGAAAGTGACCAAAGGGCGGCTCCCCGAGTGATTCGGCGAGCCCGACTTACTTCGCCAAGTGGCTCTTCGCAGCATATTATTGGCGACTATAAATGCATATTTGAACATTTAGTTTAGTATCAATTGAATAGTATCTGAGTTCATTATTATTATTTTTTGAGTTTTAAACTGTGAGACAAGTTTTCTCTAGTTTTCCTAAGCTTTGGCGAATTGAAGTTTTTCACTTTCGAGAAATTGGAAGTGGGTCTTTGATATTTTTAAAATTGGAACATTGTAAGGACGAAATCAATCTTACCCAATTGATGGAAACTCAATTTGGTAATGATTTTTATCTCTTTATGTGGTTATGGGCTGATTTAGTTTATGCGTATTGCTAATTGTTAGTTTAAATGTTGGTTAGAAGTGAGTTCAATTAGTAATTGTGGTTTAACTTAAGAATTGAAGTTGTAAATACAGTTCTACCCTTGTGTTTTTGGCTTGCTAGAGAGAGAGGTTTTAAAACTAATGGACTAAGGTGTGGGATGGTCAGTGGGTATTGGGTTGACATGGTTTCAACTCAAGAGAGTAAATCCTAAACTCAATCCCACACATTCAGATCGAGAGAGTGAATGGACTAAGGTGTGGGATGTCCTTATTTTGCATACTTGTTGATGTTCGAAAGAAGTTGATGAGTCCACGATTTGGACTCATCTAGGGCTTTATTTGGATAGATTTAGTGTCCTCAAATGCTTATTTTGTGCCAATAACTGATGTAAAATCCTTGATTTCAAAGTATTTGGATTGAGGAACAAAGCATGGACATTAATGAGCAAAAAGGAACAAGGCAGCTGAAAGAACGAAGAAATGAAGGCATGTTCAACACCTAATCCATTGGGAGAGTCGTCAAATGGCTATTAACTAGCCTAAATTTCCAGAGTGCCAAGTCTTGAAGGAGAAAGTCAAGTCGGCGAGAGAAAGGAGCAGTCGGCATGTCGCCGAACGGTTCCGCGATGCAGTGTTGGATCGCCCAAAGTTACAGAACTTAAGGATGCTGAAGGCTAAAGCAAAAAGGCGATGGAATCGACCAAAAGGTGGATCGCCAAGCTGATCGGCGATCCCAACTTACTGCACTGAATTGTCTTCCGCAGCATATTTTTTACGACTATAAATATATTGTCAAACATTATATCTATCTATCGATCTATCCATCAATCTATCTAAATGTTTTCATAATATAGAATTTTTGAGTTTGAACTGAGAGTATTGAGACAAAACTTTTCCTAAGCTTTAAAGAATTGAAGTTTTCCATTTTTTAAGAAATTGGAGATGGGTCTTTGAGATTCTTCAATTTAGACCTTTGTAAAGATGAAAATTAATCTTACCCAATTGATGAAACACAATTTGGTAACGATTTTTATCTTTTTATGATGTCTAGATAAAACCCCAATTCTTGGGGTGTGATTATGTGATTATGGGTTGATTTAGCTGATGGGTATTGCTAATTGTTCGTTTAAATGATGTTTAGAAGTAATTTCATTCAGTAATTATGGTTGAAATTAAAGGATTGTAGTTGCAAATGCAGTCCTACCTTCATGTTTTTGGCTTGCTCGAGAGAGAGGTTTTAAAACCAAGATTGTTGAATTGATGGTCTGTGGGTATTGGGTTGTCATGGGTTTAGCTCAAGGGAGTTAATCCTAAATCCTTTTCCACACATTCAGCTCGAGAGAATGAATGGATTAAAGCGTAGGTTGTTTTTATTTGCTTTCTTGTTGGTGTTCTAGAGAAACCAACTTGATTCGGGGTAAATTGTTCGAGAGAAAGCTTATCCCTACTAAAGTCTAGCTTATTCACTGATTTACAGCTATTTACTAATAATTGCAATTACTCTCTATATTAGCCAATAATCAAATCACATCCCAAGAACCCATCTCATTATTGTTAAATTCATGTTATTTGTTGCTGTTGTAGTTGATAAGTACAATCAATATGCCCCTGTTATTTGACATTCGTGTCACCCCTTAATTTGCATTATGTTTTTTTATTCGATAATGTCTATTCCTATGATTGACTTGAGCAAATTTGTACTTTCTTATTGATTCTCAAACTCGTACCACTCCCTGTTGGATTCTACCCCAACTCATTTAGTTGGGTTATATTACTGACTAACGATCATTTGACACTTAGAATTGGATAAAGTGTCCTGATACGTGAAATCAAAATGGCGCCGCTGCCGGGGAGTGGTGTTGGTTGAGAATCTTTAGTTAAGTTGAATTTTGTTCTTGTTAGTTGTAGTTGAATCTACTTATTTTTAGTTTTGGTTTACTTGTTTGTGTTTTGAAACAAAAAGTATGAGTGTGAACGGAAGCAATGGTAGCCAAGTACGCCACCAACATGACATCGGCAACCTCAACGATGTCAATGAGTTTAATGCTAATGTCCCTCATCTAATGGGTGGAATTGGTGTCATTCGCTTGCCTCTTGTTGAAAGGAACACAGTGTTCCATATTACTAGCACTATGCTTCAGCTCTTGCAATTGAAGGGGTTGTTCGGTGGTTTGGCTCATGAGGATCCCCATGAGCATATTAGAAACTTTGTAGATGTTTGCGGACCGTTCTCCTTCAAGAAAATATCCCAAGAGTCGGTCCGGCTGAGATTGTTCCCGTTTTCTCTGATGGGAGAAGTGTGCAAGCGGCTGGCTGAATTGCCACGAGACTCAATCACTTCTTGGGATGAGCTTGTCACCGCATTTCAAGTGCGATTTTTCCCTCACTCGAAGATGATGACACTTCGGGACAACATTCAGAGCTTCAAGCGTCTGGAAGGTGAGCCAATTCATGAAACCTGGCTACGATTCAAGAAGTTGGTGCTTCAGTGCGCAACTCATAGCTTGCCTGACAATGTGTTGCTACAGTATTTTTACCGAGCCTTGACTCGATAAACAAGGGTGTTGCTGATCAAATTTCTCCTGGAGGTTTGATGCAGCTACCTTATGTGATAGCAGCTCAACTCTTGGATGGCATGACCACAATCAATTGGGCTTGGTACATGATCAGTCCAAGATTTAGACTCATTTAGGGCTTTATTTGTATAGATTTAGTGTCCTCAAATGCATGTTTTGTGCCACAGATGTAAAATCCCTAAATTTTAGGTATTTGGATTTAGGAACAAAGCATGGACACTAATGTGCAAAAAGTAACAAAGCAAGCTAAAAGATTGAAGAAATGAAGGCCTGGTGATCGTCGATGTCACTCGGTGAATCGCCAAATTGCCACGATACCGCCTAAAGTTACAGAATTTTGGAGCAAAACTGGGGGTAATTTTGGCAAGCAACAATTCCATTCGGCATGCCATCGATCCATTCGGCGAAGGACAACCTGATCGCCAAAAGTGTTGAAGAAGATTTAAACAAGTGCTGATGGGCGAGATAAAAGGAAAAAAGCGGACTCGCGGAACTAATTAGCGATCCTGAACTGGATCGCCTAAAGTTACAGTAGCCGGACCAAGGAGAAGTGAAAAATGAAGGCGATATGAATAACAATCGGCGAAACCCGACTTACCTCGCCAAGTAGTCTTAAATAGCTACACTTGAGATTTGTTTAAATTGATTTTTGCTAGAGAGAAAAAGCATTCAGAAAATGAGAGAAAGAGAAAATTAAGAGCAAAAACATAACCATTGGGTTTTTCAAGGGATTTTAGCAAGATTCTTGGTTGAAATTTTGTAATAGAGAAGATTTTAGTAATTTCTAACTTTCGAATTTCAATTACCCAGCTGTAGATAACATAGCAGATGTTGATTTTCTTAATTTTTCTATGAGTGGCTAAAACCCTGATCTTGGGGTTTTGACTATGAAGCCATTTTTTGAGTTTTACTAAGTGGGTGGCATTGAATTGCAAATAATGGTGTTAATTTGAAGTGGGTCTGAGTTGCTGCTGTGTTTTGAGATCGAGTTGCATGTTTAGTGTGACAAGTTCATTGTTGTGCGCTTGCTCGAGAGAGAAGTGTTGAGCTAAAGTAGCAAATCTTAGCATCCTTAGTAGTGGGTTACCATTGTTTCAGCTCGAGAGAGTGAGACATGGGATCAATCCTTTGTATTCAGCTTGAGAGAGTGGATTTGATGAGGACCAAAGGTTGGGCATCTTCCGATTAGTGTTGAAGTTCGACAGAATTCGACATAGAAAAGGTAATTGTTCGAGAGAAAGTTACTTTACATATGGTCCGACCTACCCACGACAAATTATCCCATTGTAAGCATTAATCTTCACCCAGTAAGTTAAAATTTGATAATTGGTTGGTCATTACCCCAAGTCTTACTTTACTATTTGATCATTTCGTGTTGAAGTGTGAAATTGGAAGTGATAATCAAAATTTGGTATATGAAATTAAAACCAAAAAGGTGTAACTAGTATTCAATTGAAGAGATTGTTGTCACACTTTCAGTATTGAATTACAAGGAAAGACTACTCCATGTGGGATTGGACCCCAACTCACTAGTTGGGTTATATTACTGACTAACGATCGTTGGCACTTAGTATTGGATGAAATGTCCTGATACGTTAATCAAAATGGCGCCGCTGCTGGGGAGTAGAGTTACTTAGAGTTCTTTGATTGAAGGTTTGACACTCTCGAATTTGTGGCTGTAGTTGAATTAGCTTTGGCTGCTTTGTGTAAGTGCTGGTTGGACTACATGGAAGTGAACATGAGTGAGGAAGAGATGAATGAAACTCAAGTTGGTCATCGAGATGGTATCGATGATATCAATAGTGTTTACAACCCAGCTCAATCAGGTGGGATGGGTGCAATTTGCATCCCACAAGCTGATGAGAATGCAATGTTTGAAGTCACTAGCACAACTCTTCATCTACTCCAAATGAGATGGCTATATGGAGGGCTAGAACATGAAGACCCGCATGAGCATGTAAGAAACTTTACAGAGGTTTGCAGCCCATTTTCATTCAAAAATGTGTCACAAGAGTCAATTTGGCTGCGGTTATTTCCACTATCCTTAACGTCAGAAGCTAGTAAGTGGTTAGCCAAGTTACCAAACAATTCCATCACATCATGTGAGGAGCTGATTATAGCATTCAATACAAGGTTCATTCCTCCATCAAGGATGATGAAACTTAGAGACGATAGTCAAAGTTTCAAGCGATGGGAGGGGGAACCTATCCATGAAACATAGGTGAGGTTTAAGAAACTCTTACTTAAATGCCCAACTCATGGTCTACCAAACAATTTGTTACTCCAATATTTTTACTGGAGTCTTGACTCGGTTAATAAAGGAGTGGCTGATCAATTGGTACGAGGAGGAATAATGTTACAATCATTTAAGGTGGCTTCGTTCCTTCTTGATGACATAACCAAAATAAACCAAGCGTTGTACACCCAAGAGGATCAAGTCTCTCCATTTTATTTTAGATTAACGCAAGAGCAACTTGATAAAGAGAGAGAGTGAGATGAAAACATCAAGAAGGTGTTAACCCAAATGGAATTTCTACAAGAGCATATGAAGGGGACATGTGGAGTGTTCAGAGTTGAGGAGGGTTCTTCTTCCGATTACTCAAGACCGGGGTAGAACCAAGGTTGGAACTCTAAGAGATATGAGGAGGGTTTCTACCCACGCTATCTAAAGCGAGGTGGAAATCAAGGTTGGAACTATCACAAGGGAGAAGAGCAAAGGGGATACTATCAAGATTGGGTTGAGCAAGGTGATTATTGGAGAAGAGGAGATGATCATGATATGAACCATACTCACTCGAGTGAGAGGCCAAAATCAAAAGGGAGTGCAAGTAGTCCCCGGGTGAATGACTTGTTGTCACTCATACTTGATAAAGTTGAAGGTTCAAATGATTTGTTGAAGGGGATGAATGATGTCTTTTCATCATTAAACAGTAAAGTGAACTCTCACGCCAATGTCATCAAGATACTTAAAGGTCATTTGAGTTTACTTTCCACATAATTGAAACCAAAGTCCGCAATGGAAAATAACAATAAAGAGCTGGCGGTGGTTACTCATAGCAGTAAAGTAGCAATAGGTGATGTGACGGGAAATGAAGAAGCTCAAAAGCATGGAGATCATAAAGTCATGGAGGAACAAGAGATATTTATCCATCAAAGCATTTCCAAAGAACCACAAAAAGAAGTGGAACAACACGTCCCAATCCCAAAAGTCATGCAACTTTTACCTAAAATACCTCCCCTATTTCCCCAACGCCTAAAGAAGAAGAATGAGGATGATAAGTTCAAGAAGTTCTTATCGGTGTTTATGACATTATCAATTAATCTTCCCTTTTTGGAGGCATTATGGGGAATGCCGGGATATGCCAAGTTCATGAAAGAGTTAGTCACAAAGAAAAGGAGCTTGTATTTTGAGACAATTGATGTTTCCCATAGTTGTAGTGCAATTATGACTAAGGATCTGATCAAAAAGAGAGAAGATTCTCGGGCATTCACCATTCCTTGCACCATTGGCATGCTCGAATTCGCTAAAGCATTATGCGATTTGGGAGCAAGAATCAACTTAATGCCCTATGCGATCTACAAATAACTGGGGTTGGGTGAACCAAAAGCAACCACAATGAGACTATTAATGGCAAACCGTACAATCAAACATCATGTGGGGATACTTTATGACATCTTGGTGAAGGTCGATCGGTTCATTTTCCCAGCTGATTTTGTCATTCTAGATTGTGAAATAGATGCTGAAATTCCCATTATTCTGGGAAGACCATTCCTAGCAACCGAAAGAGCATTGGTGGATGTTGAAAGCAAAGAATTGAAATTTCGGGTGAACAAAGATGAAGTAACCTTCAATGTTTGTAAATCAATGAAACACCCAAGTGATATTCATGTGGTGTCCACCGTTGATGTTATTGATGAGGTGGTGGCTAGCGTGAGCCATTTGATGTGCATGAGCGAACCTCTTGAAGTCATGCTTGCTAACTATGATGAATTCGAAATTCAAGGCTATGAAGAAGTAGTAGCTGCTCTTTCAGGTTTGGGAGGATATTCAAAGACTCCATTGAAGTTAGACATTGATTTGAAAAATAGAGAGAGTCCTCCCGCAAAGCCATCAACAGAAGAACCACCAAATCTGGAATTAAAAGAACTTCCCCCATCTCCGATATGCTTTCTTGGGGACAAATAACACTCTACCGGTGATCATTGCAGCTTACTTGCTTGAATTGTAGGCAAAATTGCTTCTTCAGGTACTACGGAGGGATATCAAAGCTATAGGTTGGACCTTAGCTGACATAGTGGGCATTCCTCCAGATATTTGTACTCACAAAATTCAGCTTGATAGTGAGTGTAAACCAAGTGTTGAACATCAACTAAGATTGAACCCACCAATGCAAGAAGAAGTGAAGAAGGAAATAATAAAGTGGTTAGACGCAGGTGTGATCTACCCTATTGCGGATAGCAAATGGGTAAGCTCAGTTCAATGTGTACCAAAAAGGGGAGGTATCACAATGGTCCCAAATGAAAAGGGGAGCTTGTATCTATGAGGCCGGTGATCGGATGGAGGGTATGCATGGATTACCAAAAGTTAAACTTGTGGACTGAAAAAGATCACTTTCCCATGCCCTTCATGGATCAAATGCTTGATCAACTTTCAGAGAGAGGTTGGTATTGCTTTTTGGATAGGTATTCCGGTTACAACCAAATCTCCATTGCCCCGGAAGACCAATAGAAAACCACCTTCACATGTCCCTATGGGTCTTTTGTCTTTAAAAGGATGTCATTCGGATTATGCAATGCTCAGGCAACATTCCAACATTGCATGTTATCTATCTTTGTTGATATGGTTGAGGATTCAATGGAGGTATTTGTGGATGACTTCTCAGTTGTGGGTGATACTTTTGAGGCGTGTTTAGAACACTTAGGACAAGTTCTCCAAAGATGTGTAGAGAGAAACTGGTTCTCAATTGGTAAAATGTCATTTCATGGTTAAAGAAGGGATAGTACTCGGTCACAAATTGTCGCAAAAAGGGCTAGAAGTTGATAAAGCAATGATTGAAGTGATTGAGAAATTACCACCACCAATTTTGGTGAAAAGGGTTCGTAGTTTCTTAGGTCATGCCGGTTTCTACCGGAGATTCATCAAAGACTTCTCAAAGATTGCACATCCTCTATGCAAACTCTTAGAGAAAGAGGTGAAATTCCAATTTGATGATGCTTTTATGGTGTCTCTCCGGTGCTTGAAGGAGAAATTAGTATCCACCCCGGTCATTATTAGTCCTGATTGGTCAGAATCTTTCGAGGTAATGTTTGATGCTAGTGGAACGGCATTGGGTGTTGTGCTGGGGAAAAAATGCAACAAACTATTTCACCCAATTTACTATGCTAGGAAGACTCTAAACAGTGTTCAACGTAACTATATTGTTACAGAACAAGAGTTGATTGCGGTAGTCTATGCATTTGAGAAGTTTTGGGCATACTTGTTAGGTACTAAAGTGATTGTTCACACCGTTCATGTTGCACTCCGTTACCTAATGGCAAAGAAGGATGCAAAGCCAAGGTTGATAAGGTGGGTGTTACGATTGCAAGAATTTGATTTTGAGGTCAAAGATAGGAGAGGGTGTGAAAATTAGGTGGTTGACCACTTATCAAGATTAGAGGGTGAGGAGAATGACGAACCTGAGGTTGACATAAATGATTATTTCCCTAATGAACAAGTGTTTGCGATAACTCTCAAACAACCCCTTTGGTATGCAGATTTTGCCAATTACATTGTGTGCGGGTTAATGTCGGACGAACTGAACTTCTATCAACAAAAGAGGTTCAGGTTCGACGTTAAAAATTATATTTGGGATGAACCATACTTGTTTAGAGAATGTGCAGACTATATCAGTAGAAGGTGTGTTCCGAAAGAAGAAGCGCTAGAAATTCTCCGTGCTTGTCATGCTTCACCGATTGGGGCCCATCATAGTGGTGTGTGTACAGCCGCTAAAGTTCTCCAAAGTGTCTATTATTGGCCATCTCTCTACAAGTATGCGCACGAATTTATGAAGAAATGTGTTCAATATCAGAAGCAAGGTGGAGTGTTTAAAAGACACGAGTTACCCCTTACTCCGATTTTAGAAGTTGAGATATTTGATATTTGGGGAATACATTTCATGGGCCCCTTTGTGAGTTTCTTTTGTAATAAGTATATCTTGATGGAAGTAGATTATGTTTCTAAATGGGTGGAAGTTGTTGCACTTCCAAACAATGAAGGGAAAAGTGTGGTTCAATTTCTAAAATGCTACATCTTGCTAGATTCGATACTCCTCGAGCTATCACTAGTGATGGTGGATCCCACTTTTGCAATAAATGGTTCTCAGCGGAATTGAGTAAGTATGGGGTGAAATACATGGTAGCAACTCCATATCATCCCCAAACAAGCGGTTAAGTTGAACTGTCAAACCGGGAGATCAAGAACATCTTAGCCAAGATAGTGAATGCTAATAGGACTAATTGGTCTCGAAAGCTTGATGACTCACTATGGGCGTATCGCACCGCATACAAAACTCCCATTGGTATGTCTCGCACTAGCTAGTTTTTGGAAAGTCTTGTCATCTACCAGTTGAATTAGAACACAAACCCATGTGGGCATTGAAGTCTCTAAATTTGGACTGGACAAAAACCTCAAAAGAGAGAGTAGAGCAGTTAAACGAGTTAGAAAAATTTAGGTTCAAAGCTTACGAAAGTTCGGCTCTCTACAAGGAAAAGATGAAGAAGTGGCACGATGCTAAAATACTCAAGAGAGAATTCAAGGTTGGAGATTAGGTGTTACTATACAATTCCAGACTTAGACTCTTTCCCAGAAATCTCAAGTCCAAATGGTCAGGACCATTTAGAGTGACACGAGTATTCACAAATGGTGCCATAGAAGTTAAGGGTCAAGAATAACATGCATTTAAGGTGAATGGGCAACGCCTGAAATTATACTTTGCAGAATGCCAGGAGATTTCTTTGATTGAGGTGGTGTACCGGGAAGATGCTTGAGAGCATTTCCATGTCGTGCCACGATGTTAAATAAGGCACTTCTTGGGAGGCAACTCAAGTGTTACTGTTTTAAAATAATGTGTGTTGATTTTGCAGGAGCTAGATCATGTGCGAGACAAATGTACTATTGGCGAGTCGCCGAACCCGTTCGGCGAGCTCGACTTGGCCCGCCTTATGGACTTCAAAATTTGGGATGAGATTCTGGAACATTCGGCGGAACACCTTCACTATTCGGCATATCGCTGATGTGCTTAGGCGACCCAACTTTCCTTGCCTTTTTCCTTTGACGCGGACAATGTTACTCATGGATCATCTGGCAAGGTTCTGAGTCCATTGTGTGAGTCGTCGATTTGTTCGGCGACCTCCTACATCTTTGCCGATATTCCCTTCTCTGAGAGTGTTGCCCACTGGAACTAAGGGCGATTTGAAGACCATTGGGCGCATCGCCGAAGCATTCGGCGACTGGTTCACTCTATCGCCAACTGGGCGCTTAGTGAAGATTCCTCGCTACCTTGTTCTACTTGTTTACGCACTAGATTGTTATCATTTCTTGTTAGTTTCTTTTTAATTCTTATTATTGTCTTATTAGTAGTAATGCTTATTCTCTAACCACATTGAGGACAATGTTGAATGCTTTTGGTGGGAGGGGGAAATTGGTCAGTCAACCCCTATTACGTGTGTGTGCCACTTACCTTGTGTGTGTTTGAATGTGGCAGTTCTCTTGCAAATTTGAGTATCGATCGTGATCAATACCGATGACTTGAATAGTGTTCATAATCGAACAAAAACAAATGTGCGGCCACGATGAGGTCAAATGAAGTTGCATAGTCAATTTGTGAACTTTTTGCATCTCGTTGTGACTAGCCAAGTATCAAATTGAGTCTCTTGTAATGAACATTGCACACTAGAGAAAGTGTGGAGTCTTGTTTGATATTGATGTCAATGCCTTATGTGATGAGCTTATTGTGAACCATGTGTGATGACACCTAGAATTTGCCCCGTTGGTCCTGTCAACTAAGTGAGGCAACCTCTTGAGATGATCTTAGGAAAATTTGAAGAGTGTGAAACAATTTGATATTATACCTCTTTTTGTTGGCCTATCTTGTGAGTGTGTGAACCCCGCTTGAGCACCTCTTGAGCCTTAACCTTTTCTTGGAAGAAACTTGAGGAAAATGTAACCTTTCTTAATCCATTACCTATAATCCTCATGATTTGTGATTTGTTTGAATAGCCAACTTAGGCCAAAGCCTAAGTTGGGGGTGTGGTGAAAAGAGAAGGTAAATCAAGAAGTGCAAGAAAGTCCCCCTGACCCATGGTTTTGAGAAAATAGAATCGCTCTATATAAAAAAATAATAGAAAGAGAAAAATAAGAAAAGAATGAAAAAGAAAAAGTTATGGAATAAAGTTGTGAAAATGCAAAGAAAATGGGGTGTCCAAACAATCCATGGAAGATGAATAATGGGGTGACTTTTGAGCATGAACGAGAATGATAAAGAAGAGGAAAGAAAATGTTGTTCACACCACATCTCATGAGGATTACAGCCATTGAGCCTAAATGATCATACCCTTGCACTCAGCCCTATTACAAGCCTTGAAAAGACCTTTTTGATCTTGAGTGAGCTCAAGCAAGAGTTGATTGAAAAATACGAGAAAACTTATGGGTGAAGTCATACATTTTGTTCATCTTTGTGAGTGTGAGCGTTGCATTTGATTCTAGAGCTTTAAATTGTTGAACCATTGTGTGTGAATATGGAATCATTCTTTGTGTGAGGGCATTTGAATACATTTGTTGAGCTTGAACTTGCATTTGAAGCAAGTAGTGTGAGCTCGAGATTCTTTGATAATAGTGAGTCACAACTTGAATCTTTGAGTGCACAATTGATCCTTGCATGAGTAAGTTGAGTCTTTTTGTGTGCATTCATGATTGAGTCTTGTGTAGCACTGTTTTAGACGTCCTTTTTGAACTGCTAAACTTGAGTTTTACTTGACAACAAGTAAAAGTTTAAGTTGGTGTGTTGATGAGTCCAAGATTTGGACTCATTTAGGGCTTTATTTGTATAGATTTAGTGTCCTCAAATGAATGTTTTGTGCCAATAACTGATGTAAAATCCCTGAATTTTATGTATTTGGATTTAGGAACAAAGCATGGACACTAATGTGCAAAAAGGAACAAGGCAAGCTAAATGATTGAAGAAATGAAGGTCTGGTGATCGCCGATGTCACTTGGCAAATTGCCAAATTGCCATGATAACGCGTAAAGTTACAGAATGCTGGAGCTAAACTGGGGGTAGTTTCGACGAGCAGAAGCTCCATTCGGTGTGTCGCCGATCCATCCGGCGAAGGATGACCTGGATCACCTAAAGTTACAGTAGCCGGACCAAGAAGAAGTGAAAAATGAAGGTGAGATGAAGAACAATCGGCGAGTCACTCAACAGTCGGCGAAACCCCACTTACCTCGCCGAGTTGTCTTAAAGAGCTACACTTCAGATTTGTTTAAATTAATTTTTGCTAGAGAGAAAAAGCATTCAGAAAATGGGAGAAAGAGAAAATTAAGAGCAAAAAGATTATCATTGGGTTTTTCAAGGGATTTTAGCAAGATTCTTGGTTGAGATTTTGTAATAGAGAAGATTTTAGTAATTTCTAACTTTTGAATTTCAATTACCCAGCTGTAGAAAACATGGCAGATGTTCATTTTCTTATTTTGCTATGAGAGGCTAAAACCTTGTTCTTGGGATTCTGACTTTGAAACCAATTGTTGAGTTTTACTAAGTGGGTGGCGTTGAATTGCAAATAATGGTGTTAATTTGAAGTTGGTCTGAGTTGCTGCTGTGCTTTGAGATCTAGTTGCATGTTTAGTGTGACAAGTTCACTGTTGTGCGCTTGCTCGAGAGAGAAGGGAAGAGCTAACATAGCAAATCTTAGCATCCTTAGTAGTGGGTTACCATTGTTTCAGCTCGAGAGAGTGAAAAATGGGATCTATCCTTTGTATTCAGCTCGAGGGAGTGGATTTGATGAGGACCAAGGGCTGGGCATCTTATGATTTGTGTTGAAGTTTGAGAGAATTCGACATAAAAAAGGTAATTGTTTGAGAGAAAGTTACTTTACATATAGTCCGACCTACCCACCACAAAATATCCCAGTGTGAGCATTAATCTTCACCCACTAAGTTAAAATTCGACAATTGGTTGGTCATTACCCCAAGTCTTACTTTACTATTTGATCATTTCATGTTGAAGTGTGAAATTGAAAGTGATAATCAAAATTTGGTATATGAAATTAAAACCAAAAAGGTGTAACTAGTATTCAATTGAAGAGATTGTTGTCACACTTTCGGTATTGAATTAGAAGGAAAGACTACTCCATGTGGGATTCGACCCCAACTCACTAGTTGGGTTATATTACTAACTAACGATAGTTGGCACTTAGTATTGGATGAAGTGTCCTGATACGTTAATCAATATACCCACGAAGATCAGGTATCCCCTCTTACGTCAAATTGACCAAGGAGTAGATGGAGAAATACCAAGAGAGGGACCAGAACATGGCCAAGATAATGACACAACTTGACATTTTGTCCAAAAATGTCATGGGAGTTGGTGCTCGAAGTATCAATGTCGTGGGTGTCGGGTGTGTTAATCCTAATGAGGCCAAGTTTGAGGGTTTGTAAAACGAAGAGGTGAATTTCCTAGCCAACCAAAGTGGTGGTTATCGTTTAAACTACCTGAGGCAGGGTGGTAACCAAAGTTGGAACAGGGATGAAGGTTGGAAGGATAGTGATCGAGAGTAGAGGGACCGTAACCCCACTTGGAAAGAGAGAGACGGGGAGAAGGATAGATATGTTCCTCCCCATGAGCGCCAAAAGTCAAAGGATTCCGAGGGAAGTTGGTCGGAGGATATGCTTTCTCATATCCTCAACAAAATTGAGGGGTCGGACAAGATTTTAAAAGAAATGAAAGAAGATGTGTCGACCCTTAGAGAGACGATTACCTCCCATTAAGTATCGATCAAACAGTTGGAGACCCAAATGGGTCATATCTCATCTCATTTAAACCCGAGACAACAAGGGGGGTTTCCTAGTGATACTATGGCCAACCTCAAGAATGAAGTTTGAGTGTGGACTTGTGTCTTGCCGCGACGTTAACTAAGGCACTGCTTGGGAGGCAACCCAAGTTTTATTTGCTTTCTTTTTAAGTTTAAAATAATGGTGTGTTGATTTTGCAGGTCAAAGTGTGGAAAGTGTTTCAAAAGTGCAGGTTGGCGAGCTTAAAGTCCAGCCGGCGACTCGCCAAAGAAGTCGGCGAGCCCGACTTGGACCATCGTTGGACTCAAGACATCTTGAAATTGGAGTCAGTAAAACTCTGCGAGACCAGGATCAACTTGGCGAATCGCTAACCAGGTCGGCGATCATGACCTAGTCCGCCGTTTGGACTTCTACATTAACTCGAGGTTCTGTAAAACTCGGCGAGGTAAGTGCCCACTCGGCGTGTCGCTGAGTGGGTCAGCGAGCAAAATTTATGTGGCCAAATGGGCGAGAACTGGATGGTTTTTGAAGGCCAAAAGTTTAAAATTTCAAACTCTTTAACTTTCACTCACTTTTAAACTTCCCAAACTCACACCCGCAAAATATTTCCCATATTTCTTGTATTTTTATCATACTTTAGTTGTCAAGTTTGTGGTCGTAGTTGGATTTCTTTACCGCCTAGCATTTCAAAGTATTTATTCGGCATCCCTGGAGAGGGTCCCTGGAGACTCCGAAGATGGTTTTGTTCTACGATATTGATCAGTTTGAGAAAGAGTTGATGATTAGGGGCCTTTGGAGTCTTTAGCCTGGTTTGAGGCCTTGGCATATCTTCTCTTAGCGAGGTTTGAGGCCCTGGTATACCTTGTATTATCTAGGTCACAAGCTCCGACATAGATTATTACTCGGTTCGAGGCCCTTACTCTTCTTTATTAGAATCACTTTGATATAGTCACACCTCTATTAGTCGGGTTCCAATCATGATTTAGTGATTCTATTAGATTCTTAGGGTGCGTTATTGTGGTTCGAGTTTGTGGGTGGTTGTGACAGTTAGAATATACTCTTAAGACTAACTAGTAGTTCCTTAGCTCTTTTGTGCACCCAGCAGGCTTATGGTGGTCTGTTTGGGTTATTTACTTTCAATTGCACATGAGTGTAACTTCTAAGCTTATGAGGTCCAGTTAAGTTTTAGATTGTTATTTGGCTTTTTCGTTCATCCTTTTCTAAACTCATATGCTTGTAGATACGTTTTCTGTTGCCATTTTTTCTGTGACCTCTAGTTTCTTACCTTCTTGTTCTACATTATTTTCATTACTTTCCAATCTCACTCAACTTATGATGCATGCAGGTAGCTCATGTTTTGGTACTCATACTACACCTTGCATCTGTTTACTTTATGCAGATCCGAGCACTAGTCACTAGTCTTGATTTTGATCCTACTATGGGGATATCGGATACCAAGGGTAAGATTTTGGCATCCTGGATTAGTCTCCTTCTTTTTATAGCTTTGACTAGCCTTTTGCATTTGAGACAAGTCTATATATTTTAGTCCATTTTTTGGGACTTATACTCTTTTTAGTAACTTTGTACTTGTGACTATCAATTTTTGGGATTGGATTCTTTGTTTTGTGTTGTGTATATTTTGTGTTCTTACTTTATATAGCTTTTGTTAAACTATTTCCATTTATCACTTATTGCATGTTGTATTGGCCCACTAAGCTTGTTACTTATCGTTCCAGGTAAAATGTTGACTTACCTACTGGCGAGTTATGGTAGGTCTCATCATGACTTGGGATTCAGGTCGTGACAACCTTCACCATCACAAAACTTGGTCTAATTTTGTTAATTGTCGCTAGATAAAGTTGTATGGGCTTCCAACCGCAAATGCCAAAGAAAATAATAAAGAGCGGGAAAATCTATTATAAAGAGCTGACCAACCTCCGTGAAAGGCTGGCCGACGGTCATGGTAATCATCATATTCAGGGTTTATCTTTTTGGCTAAGTTGTAGTTAACATCTTGTATGTTATATTATTTGTACAAATATATAAATTTTAAGTAGGTATAAAGTGTCATGGTCTAATATAGAATCTAATAAGGTTGGAGTCTAATCTCATAGAGAGTGTGGCAAAGAATATAATTTATTTAACAATAAACTCTTTTGATCACTTTTTGAATGGGATTTTATTGGGAATATTCAAAAACTGTTTTTAATCTACAATTACGATTATGTTATTTCAATAATTCAAAAATAACTAAAGTTGTGTCTCTCTAGATGTTGGAATTCAAAAACTAAATCACTACTTAATTCATTTAGGTATGTTGATCACTTTGGAAAACTGATGTATCTAGACATCTTTAAAGTGTTTTGACCCAATTATAAGAATTTTACCCCAAGTCTTTCGGGTACTTGAGTGTGTATTAATTCTACTATCGTCATAGGTCTCATGACATCTTACTAGTACAATGGGGGGTTAATAGGCCTAAATCTCTGCTATTAGGTATTTTCTTGTAATTTTAACTTTTTTGTCAAGAATTGTTTTATATATAATTTAGGCAAACTTCAATATTTGCAACCATCAGAAAACAATATTTAAAAAAGAACCATTAATACACAATGACCAACACCCGTATGAAAAGATTTTATGTTAAAATTCTATCATAATTATTCTTATTAGAGGTCTCACAACCCTAGTTATGGTATTTGGCTACTCATAACTTTATGCAATGAAAAAGAATTGTATTAGCTGAAGAACATTAAGATGAAGAGGAACAATAGAAGCCTTCAATGAAAATTCTGTACGTTCAAGATTTTATGTTGTTCATGCAAAGGTAAATAATGTAAGATTGGAAAAGTTAAAACCCTAATTTGTTTCATAATTTCAGGAAAGGTGATCGACCACCAACTTTGCACACCAAACAATGCTTACAAATGTATAGTTGTAGAAATTAACTTGCACTTCTAGATGGACTTGGTATTGTTTTTAAAATAAATATTTTGTGCTAAAAGCCTGATTCGTGACACCCCCTTCAACACGACCTCTAGGGTATATGGCACGCCCTCCAATGCATTAGCCATCGCACCTCTAGGATAGGTTTTCATCCTCTAATTTTTAGTAAAAATCATTGTGCATGCCTTCATGGGATGCATTTTGAGCACAAATGACCCCTATATTTAATTGTTATTTCATGCCTCATATTTAATGCTCGATATTTGTTCCTTTTGCCATTTTGGATAGATTTTTACTAAATTTGACCTAAAATATATCTAACCACATACATTTAATAATCCACATAAATTATGCTAAAAACACATGAATATATGTGAATAAATTCTTTAAAATGAGTTTAAAATAGGTAAAATATGAATATTGGGTGTGTAATACCTTTAAGATCAGTTCCTAACAATACTTCATATATTTTGGAAAAAAATATTATTTCAACAACCATGCTTGTAGTCTATCATATTTGTCCTATATATGCATAGATTAAGTCCCCTTTATAATCTCTTCAACAAATGTCATATGTATTCAATCCTCAATTTAGCTTGATTGTCCTATAAGTACTAATCTTAATTGTACTTGCTTGTGATTTCTTATTCACCCGAGAATGATATATCCTTGGTCGTAAATGCATAGGTACTGCATCACTATTGGCCAATTTGTTAATATTATGGTTAGCAAAGAGAAAGTTAATCGTAACTAGGTTATTAATTGTGATTTCATAAATCATTTTATCATATGTGATATTACCACCATTTCTACTTGAATTCCTTTTCTTACATATCTCCAACATAATAATACAAATAACAACTCCTTAGATGGTGTTTTTCTACATGAAGTTAAGGGGTTATCCACATCAATAGGATAGTTTGTTACAAGTTCAATTTTTCAATATATAAACTTGTACAAGAAGTAAATTATCTCCATAACTTAGTAGTTGATAGAGATGTTAAAAATAGACGTGTCATGGTGTCTTATATGTGCTTCTCACATCACCAACATCCATCTTAGTAAATCCTGCCACAAAAAGAATTTATAATAGGTAAAACCTTTATTCAGATATAGGTATGTATCTAGACTTTTTTCTTTTTCTGCCTCATCTCCTCATGGGAAGTGTAACACCCTGGATTTGAGAAAGGGAAAAGTAACAATTTTTAATAAGTTGCAGGTGCCAACCGACGGAGGCCACCCACAACACTTGAATGGGACCACGGATCGTAGGTGTGGTTTGTGGTTGATCACCCCAACACTTCCCAGAAGACCTAGAACCACAGTCGTACCTATGAACCGTCGTTGGGTCCACGGCCCATGGTCAAGGGTCCGTAGGTCAGGACCCCTAAATCAAGTTCCTGACAATAGACGATGGTGATGCAGGACGAGCCGTCAGTTAGTCCATCGGTTAGGGGTGTCGATGGGTATGTCGGCAGTTATTTTAAGGGTAGTTGGGTCTTTTCCTAATTAATCTAGCCTCATACTACGTCGTTTTGCCTATGTCAAAGACCCCTACATAAGTGATTTTAACACCAAATTATATTCATTCACTTCATTCTCTTTAAATTTATAAAAGTAGCTGAGTCTTTCTCTCCCAAGGATATTTCTCTCTCTAAAAGCTTGAAGATGAAGATTCAAGCTAGGGTTCAGGATCAAGCTTCCATTCTTCAATTATTTTGGGCTTTGATATCAAGGTATGATAGTTTTCATCCATGAATTCCTTGCATTCATGGAGTTCTCAAATTCTCCTATTTTCAATGGTAGAATCCGCAATTGACTTAGGGTTTTCTTCAATTGTCATGGGTTCTCTTCAATGTTGATTTAAATGATTGAATTATGTTCTATTATGCATGAATTGATGAAATACTATAATTTTATGATGATCCCCCATGAACCCATCTAATCCTCATGTTTTTCAATTATGATGATGTGATGTGGGTTTTGAATTATGAAAGAGGAGATCATGAAATTAAGCATGTTCTTATAAGAATTATGTAAATATTTTAAGGATTCTTTGAGAGTAAAGTATCAATTATGATGATTGTTGTTGTGTTGTTGAAAGGATTTCTCAAAAACACATTAAAACCTAATTGTGAAAGGTTTTCTCACATAGTAAGGATTCTAAGGTTCAAAAGTCGTCTCACTTAATTGAATGAAAGATAAAAGAGATATCCTAATGAAACTTAGCTTGTATTGAATGCTTAATTGTACCTTTCCGTGGATGACTTATGACTTAGCTTGGATTGGCAAGATGACATGTCCTTCCATGGATAATAAGAACAAGTAAGAAATGACTATTCCATGGGATTTATGCTTAGCACCGAGATGATATTAAGATGGAAGCTCTCCCGTTAGTAGAGATCGAGTTTCTAGTAGCAATGTCCTCATCCCTTACCTATGTGCCCCATAGGATGAATCTCTAGATAAACATTAGCTAGTGGATCCACTTAAGCTAGAAATTCATTGTCCTTACCTTGGCAAGTAGGAAAACCCTTTTCATTATGGGAGACATCGGGGGATCATGTTATAGCTCACATGGTCTCTATGTCGGTTAAGGCTAATTCCACAATAATAATGAACTAAGGTTACTTAAAGAAGTATCTCATATGTGTTCAAAGGTTTAAAGATGTTAGCTTGCATTGACCATATTTTATGACTTATGTTTTCTAACCTTCTCATATCATATTTTAGCTTGGTCAACTGCATGTCATGAACTGTCCCTTTTTAGCATGTTTTGAATGTTTTATGCATAGCTATCATACTTCGTATAAGTCACGCTCCGAGCCTACACCCTGGGTGGGAATGGCACTCAAGAACCATTGTTGGCCCTAAGAGAACCCTTGACCTGGCTTACTAACTCAGCGGAAGACTATATGTAATAAGAAAGAAATTAAAATGCTAAGCAACTTAACTGTCTCAAACTGAACTCATAATGTTTTGAAAATAAGCATTTGACTTAGCCAAAATGGCAACTCAAATATGGACATAAGTCAATAACAAAATGATGACGAATGAACTAACATTAGACTGACTATCTATGAAGCCTGTAAAATAACTGAGATGGATGTCGGGACAGGTCCACAACATCCTAATGAACTATCTAATACTGAAAGTAAACAAAAGGGATCCTCCGGAATGCTAAGAGGCTCACCAACAGACTCTGAACTGCTCATTGGATCAACGATGCGTTGGATGCCGATCCTAGTTATATGCGTCTGCATCATAATACTATGCAGGCCAACTGGCATCAGTATATTGAATGTACGAGTATGCGAGTTGGAATTCTAAACACAACATCGGCTTGAAAAGAATCTAAAAAGAACTGAACAACTTATCTGGCTCAACTCAACTCAACATAACTGAACTCATTTCAATATAAAGCAGTCTAAAACAAGTGCAATATAAAGAAAAGTTGTTTAAAACATGATGTCAACTCTGTGTGTATGCCAAGATACAAATAACTCTGAGATGTATGTAAAAATACAAATAAACTGGTGTATATAAAAATACAGAGTACTGTTGTGGGAGTTTCTCTAAGCAGCAACCATCACATAAGAGTTAATGTGATGATACAGCTATCTCCCTCACGCTGCCAGCGCATCCTATACCCTGTCAGGGGTATAGGACCTAAATTACTAAGTGCATCCACTAGTCTATGCGAAAAGGATTCATCTAAATAGTATGACCCTTTTCTACCCATATGGCTACATGGTTTATGGAGATGTGAGTTATCTGAACTCAAGCTCATCCCCATATCGGTGCTCAATGCTACTCCCAAAATATGATACTAACTCTTTATGTTTAAAACATACTTCTTTCTGTGATTTGAGATAATTGCTCAAAAACTTAGCTCAAAGGCTACCTTGGAAATCAAAGTTTCCCCTCTTGCTTAATTATGAAAGTATTTACTCTTTTTTGAAAACTAGCCCGAAGGCTCATTGGAAATCGAGGTTTCCTTTCTTGTTTAAATGTGAAAACATTTTAAACCCTTTGGGAATACATAGTCCCCATATACTTTTGAAGAAATGAACTTCAAGCTTTAATCTTTACTCTTTACTCAACTTGAACTTTAAGTCTTAAAACAAAGTTAAAAGCATTTGCAAAAGACTTCTTGAAAAGACTCTAAGAACTTCCTAGACTTGGCTCTTGAATTTCCTTGAATATGAATTTATGGATTCAAGGTTATGATTCATGTTTCTGGATGATTTCTAGATGTTTAGAAGTCATTTAGAGTAGTTAGAATCAATGGAAAGTGTTAGTACACTTTAGAAGGACTTAAATAGGCTAAACGACGAAAACTGGTGAAAAACGACGATTTGGGAGCATCCCGGGCGCGCCGCGCCAGCCCCAACTTACTGGGGCTCAAATCTGGCGCACTGCTGGCGCGTCGCCCCAGCCTTCTTGGCGCTATGGGGGAGCGTCGCGCCAACTGTTCCTTAGGCAAAAATCTGACACACTTTTGGGTCTCGTTTTCTGATTCTAAATTGTTTTAATCCATTTCTTTTTCTCAAATTCACTTTAGATTCATGTACTCAAATCATATACACAAAATCTAGCCCAAACAACTCAAGGAAACAACACTTAATCACTAAGAAACTCCTTAATCCCAACTCATAATCAAGAACGAAATCAATTCAAGAACAACTATCTAGAACATCAGATTTTCAATCTTTTTAGGAAGAAAATACGTTGAATTAAACATGCTTGGTGCGTGGGTGAACTAACCCAACGCTATGTGAAACATACCTTGTAGGGATCACCCCCGACGAAATCCACAAGCTAAACTCTGTGATCTTGACGATTTCCTTGCTTCTCCTTCTCTTTTCTCCTCTTCTTTCATCTTCTCTAAAACCCTAACTCTTTTCAAAAACCGTAAAACTGATCATGTTCAGTTTAGACCCTTAATTAATTCACTACAACAAATTTAATTAATTGGATAAGGAAAAGACTGAAATACCCTTCAAAAATCCGGATCGGACATTTCCTTATTTGGACGGCCCAACTTCCAATGGGTGTATCTCACTCATACGAACTCGAAATCGCGCAAACTTGGTGGCGTTGGTGTAACGCCCCGGAAATTCTATGACTTAAGTTAGAGCCTCACCTTACGAATAATGACATAAAAATAGTTAAAATGATGTTTCTAAACTTAAATTAATGCAATTGACTTGGTTTGGAAGAGTAAAAGTCTAAACGTCAAGAAACGACCAAGACGTCCGGAAACTAGAGAAGAATGTGTCCTAGTGTGTCCTTAGGTTTTGGGCAGGTTTGGGAGTGTCGAATGATGGTATAACCTTGTAAAAAGGTTTAAAATAGGTAAATATATGTTTATAGGGTGAAGACGTTCGAATACGATGCCCCGGGGCCACCCTAAGGGGACCCGAGGAGGACCCCTAATTTGGCCAAGCAAGCTGCCAAGGCAGCTTGCAAAATGCACTTGGAGGGAATAGGTGCGCGTCGCGCACTTGCTCCCCCAAGGAGCAAAAAGTCAGTTCGCGACGCGGTCGTGTCGCGGACTCTACTGTCTCGAAATTTAATTCCAGATATCTTCTAGGAACAGCTCCGCGTCGCGGACTTGTTCCGCGACGAAAATTCAGAAACTCAGAAATCAACTTTTATTTCATTAAAGAGTCCAACCAACTGAGGGGTATTTTAGGTACTTTAGGGGACGTGTATATAATGATTTTTTTAGTCAATTTACCTCACTGTTATCACTCAAACACAAAACCCCAAAGATCTAAACCTAAAGTTCCTCCTTCTCTCTACTCTCTCTCTTCCCAAGAACTCCATTGAAGAAGATTGGAGCTTCAAGAAGAAGATCAACTCTCCAAGGTTTCAACTAGGATTTTCGTGGTTAATTCGTCAATAAGGTATGGTTGCTTATAACTCTTGGGATTCCTTTCCCCAAGAGGCCCCTTCAAGATGAATTTCAAAATCTCCAATTTCTAGGTTTCAATCCAAAAACGTGGGTCTTCTTTCTAAA